>BQNB010064856.1:0-25907 GCA_026074375.1 Tanacetum coccineum
CTCCGTCCCTAGTGTAGGAACTAACCGGTCTCCGCACTTATCACTCATTATACTTAAAAAGCACAGGAACTCTTTCAGATGGGGTTAATAATCTGTACAGGTTATTAGATCAGTTTTTGGAATAGTTGAGATTATTCACTGCAACCAAGATAACCTACCTCCTATACGATTTGGACTGATTCGGAATCGCAGTGAGTATAGGATAGACTAAATATACCCATTAAAGTCTATCGACTTTAGAAACCACTAATAAAACAAGAATTTGGCATTGCACTTGAGATCAAGATAACTAAACCTAGGATATTTAATTAAGTTAAATGGGTTCATCTTCTTAGTAGCCTTCCACCATACAATTTCCTTTGATTGATAAAACCAGTTTCATTCTTCTCATCTATTCTCTTACAATTTAATTATTCAAACATCTTTTAAACGTGACAACCATTTAAACTCATATTTATACCGCCCTTTAGTTCTTAGGACGACCTCGAATTTACCATAACTACACTACTCACGATCGGGTTATCTTCCCGTTAGTGTGTTTGTCAGGTGAATCGAGTTTTATAAATTTAAAACTTGGTAAAAATATATTTAAAATAAAATACGCATCAAGTTTTTGGCACCGTTGTCGGGGAGCTAATTAGGTTTTAAATTTGAGTTTTGTATATATTTTTCAGTATTCGTTTCCTTGTAATAGCACAATCTATTGTTATCTCTTGTTTGATTTTCATGAAACATGGAAATGGAGCCTGACATTGAGAACATGACGATAAGCGAGTACTTTGAGTATGAAGCTGCAAAAGAAAGGAGATTATGGGACGATGTCAGAAGAAGTCCAGCAAATTATAATGAGGCGGATATTGACTCTTTTCACCGGAATAAGAGTAAGACTTTAGCTATCCATACTCTCATAACTTAACTCCTCCACACCCTTGTTTCCTACCCGTTCAACCCTATCCAAAGAATTATTTTGTATCTACTAATGAGAGCAACGATGTAGACATTGAAAATATAAGTATAGCAGAATATAATCTATACGTTGCTAAACAAGGCCTAGGAATGAATCCACTCAGTAACCACTCCTATGGTTTCACACCTTAATTTTTCGCTCAACCACCACACACACCTAACACTAGTAAGAAGGATTCTGACTTTGATAAAGTCTTAGACGACTTATTTAGAACAGGAGCCAAAAACATGAAGCGAATGGGGCATGATATAGTTCAGGGTAGTATTTGGGAACATGATGATGATTCAAAGGAGGATCGGGAGGAAGATGGTGATGATGGGGATACTTTTGATATGTAGGATATTGCGGTCGAGGACGTAGAATGGATTTGGCAATTTTTTAACGTCCCTGATGAAATTGACAAAATAGTGCAACCTTTGATCCCAGAACTCATTCAAACCACACTACCTAATGATGATTATGTAGCACCGGCTACTAAATCAATTTTGGATGAACTTTTGGAAGAATTCGGAGACGAGATCTTGAATGTAACCATGGTTGACGAGGAGGCTGATTTTAATCCTACTAAGGATTTAGAAGAGCTTGAAAGACTTATCTCTAAAGATCCTCTGTCACATTTTATGGATATGCATGTGCATTCAGTTATCACTAAACCCGACCCTTTCATTCATACTCAACCAATGAGTCCCTTATACAGAATATTTAAATCATATGAGTCATCAACCAAACCGTATAAGGTCGATAAGGAAATGACATCTCCTTCCAAGTATGGTCTTAAATCATCATTTCCCTACCCCGTAGCAAATTTACACCCGAATGGTGTTTATTGATACTTCTACCCACACTTGATCCCGAGTGAGGGGATGAACACCCTATTACCTAGTAAATAAGGGTGAAGTAAAGCTAGAGAGTGACGCAAAACAAAAGATAAGCTGCTTCATGAGAGGCACCCCCACCCCCCCCCCCCCCCCACCCCCACCCCCCCCCCCCATGCCTATCCCTTCTTCCATTTAAGTCCCCCCTTATCTTATTTCACTTTAATTTTTGCATATTAGTTGGTTTGTATGTTCCTTACTTGGTTTTGCAGGGGGTATAACAACGAGGAGACAAAATCCGAGGTCACCTCGACTCGTAATTATGTGGTAATGTTGCTACTGTTGCAGTAATTACGGCGTAACCAACACAGTTACGTCGTAATCGTTTAGATTACGGCGTAATCTTTTCCATGATTACGCCGTAACTGAACTTAATCTAAAATTTTCAAAATGTCACTCACATAATTACGGCGTAACCCAGTCCATGGTTACGCCGTAATCCCTTCCTGAAAACCATTAAATTGTTTGAAATTTTACAAAACCATGTATATTGGTAAACGAACTTTGTGGGTATGTTCTCTGGAAACCCTCATGAGATTTCACTCGTCCACTTGGGCCACCAAGTGGTTTAAAAGGCTTGTTGCATACGCTAAATGCAACCGTGATTCCTATGAAATTGAGTTAGGATTGTATTTCTTGTATTATCATCCTATACATTTCGTGCTATTATGCTTTTATCCCGATTTATACTTTTGGTATTAGTCTTTCTTGCAGCCATACAGGTTATGCACATGTGGTGGTGCTTGGATGCTAAACAAGCTGCAGGGAAGCATCACAAACCGGACTAGTTGAGTGCTATTCTGGATGATGAAGAAGTTTCCTGTGATGATGGATGTTGCTCGAAAAAGAAGACTTGAAGCATTGCTTGAGCATGCTGTCTCTTTATATCACCAAGCAAATAAGCAATTTCAAAGAATTAAATCCGTTCCATTCTAACCCTTTCTATTTAAATTTTATGATGCTTATGTTTGACTCAGTGGAGGGGGGGGGATTAGAATACATAACCATTTGATTGAATACTTGCCTTATATTTTTCTAGTTTATTGAAAAAATGTTTCACATTAATAAATAAAAATTTTGACATGCGCGAGCGCATTTATTTAAAACTAGTCAAGACTATACTTAAGCACACACTACCCTATAATTTCCATTGTGTGGAGGATTAGCCTTTTGTTCTTCCCAATCTTATTCATAAATTCATTAAAAATGTGTGTGCGGTGGCTATAGTAGACTTTTAGAACTATGGGGCTTGGTATATCTTTTCGAGACCATAATAATGAGCATTGCACCTAGTGTAATCGGTGTTGCGATGATAAAGGGCAATTTTAGGATTAACCCCAAATAGCTCATCCATGTTATGTTTGTGTATATTGACTTTTCACACTGATTAGTCAACCCCCCTAATAAACCCCTTGTTGCACTCATCTTTAGTGCAAGATACCCTTAGTATAACCTGTTGAGCCTTTCCTTTCATTTTGTAACCCAATATATGTTGTTTCGTTACACATATCGTATAACACCCCCATTTTTCATATATCAGCGAAAGGGTCACTTGGGGTGCTACGTCATAATATAACAACTCAAGCATAAAAAACGACTCAAAAAGAGACGTTTTTAAATACATTCATTCGAAATAAAAGTTTACATCCTAGGTCCCTAATTGTTTCATAATTCATACAACATTTTTGCAAATCATCTTCGAATGACTTTTATTTAATGGGCCTTCAAAATATATGTTTCATTTATATCTCCACATATCTCCATCACCGAATTACCTTCAATGACCTGAGATAAAACATGCTAAAAAGTCAACAATAATGTTGAGTGGAAGCCATAGGAGTTTGAGTGTATATAAAAACATTAAAAATATGTTGGGTTCCCAGACACTATCTAGTCCGAACACATGAGTATCATTTCTACGAATTGTGTTTTCTTTTGTGAGATTTTTACCCTTATATTTCTCTTGGTTGAGAAGTATTTTGGAAAGAAATTCTTACGAGATTTATACTTTACGTATATAAATTTGACTACACCAGTATGCCCATTATACACCCTCGCTATGAGTGCATATTATTCTCTATACAACACATCCGTTGTGTCATATTCCCGACACTTGACGATAGCTAGTCGTCACGGATTGGAGGTGGCAGTCTCCAAATAGTACTATTCTATGTATAAGCGTATGCCATCTACCGGCAATTAACAATTCATGATTTTCGCGGGTCTTTTATCTAGCGAGTTAAGCTAACTTATAATAGTCCAGGCAACTAGCATACAATCTCCCTTGTGTTCTATTTTTAAAAACAAGCATGTTATCTCCCTCGCGGGTTTATAAAACAATTAAAGTGTAAAAATGCGAGGCTATGAACTCACTTGGTGATGTTGGAAGAGAATATCGATAGATAAGAACTTTGGGCGTAAGCTCGTCGGTCAACCGAGACCTATACATGTATTTTATATGATGATCATGACCCAATGATTTAATTATTTCACACTTAGGTTTTTCTAGGTTTTTAACTAGTTTCTATTTGCCATTTTTACTCTTATGGTCCAATATATCCCAAAAAGCCCAATAGGCCCATAAGTAAGTCCATTAAGTGTTTAGGTTGATATTATTAACCCAAGACCAGGTCTTAGCCCATTAATTAAGCCCAAGTGGGTTGGGCTTAAAGCCAAGTCCAATATGTCTATTTTAATACATTGGGCCTTATGGCCCAATTAGGCCTTATGGCCCATTCAAGCTTGTAAATGAGCCTTATTATAATTTTTGGGTTCTCGAGGTCGGGACATGTTTATTATTAGTAAGTTAACTTTTAAAAACTCCCAAGAAGTGGGTCCTACCACCTCGGGTTTTAGTTACAAAAATCGCTTTACATAGTATAGTGTTCGGGTAGTAGTAAATTTTGTATACTTTTATGTTTACGAAAATAGTCGTAATTTATAAACCGTAAATGGTATAATTTATATATTTATATGCTTGGCTTCATATTTAAGTCCACTTTACAGATTTAAACTCATTTTAGTACATCTTTTAGTCATACATATACATAGGGTTACTTTTATACATAAAGGTCAAATTACAAATTCGGACTGAAATATCACTTTCACCATTTTTGATGCCATTTACAAACCATAATGAATTGGTTGGTCATCTAACTGGTTCGGAACCTACATAATTTTATCTAGGTCTCACAGTTTTAACTTTTTAACCAAGTCAGTACATAAGTATGACTTTTTGTACCATCTGTATAGCAAGGTCATAATCCACTAGTTTTAGTATTTTGAGCATAACTTACTCAATTTTTACATTCCAATGGGGATCCAATTTCCTACATGACCACAAGACATTTTTCTACAACCTATAGTATTCAAATCAACTCTCAAATTATTCAAAATTACAGAACTTACTGTTAACATCAGCCCATAATTTTTAGTGATTTCTAGCTAGTTTGAATAGTTGATTAAGCCATTTTTAACATAGATCTATGCATGCATGGACAATTTCACCTCTTGATCATCATATATCATACATTTACATATATAATAAGGAAATCAAAAATACAATAATAATGAAAACAAGTAGAGTTTTACCCGAAATAAATGATGAGAATAATCAATTGATAAAAAAACAATATAACCCTTCTACTCCAACTTTGATCTTCACCTAAATTTTTTTAGATCACCATTTTCTTTACCCAAAATAACTTGATAAAAACTTGTTTAACTTCAGCCCCAACTTGTATAAAAACCTTCTTTAAAACCTCTTTAAATCACCTCAAAAATGCAAGGATTCCACTAGGTAGTCATATTCACTAGTGTGCTTAATCTTTGATCTTAAAAAATTTATAAAATGGGTGTTTGTGGTGTGTGTGTGTGGCGTCAAGGGGGTGCTAGGAAGAGAGAAATTTCAGATTTTTGAGTTGTAGTATGAGATGTGTGTGTGAAAATTGGTCAAAGAGAGCTTATAAGAGTTTCAAACCAAAATGCCAAGTGTTATAGCCAAAGGAAGGGGTCCAATACCAAGGGGACACCCCCCTCCTTTGGTTGCTCCACCCCTATGGGGTGCTAGTTAAGTGGGGTGAGTTTATTACTTGCCCTAAAATTTGTAAATACGGGTATTTTCAAAGTCCGATATTTAAAAAGGTACGGTTTTTAATCATTTTTCGTAAAAAGTAAAAATAGTACGAGACACAAAAAATAAAAACGAATGTAATAAAAATATTTTTATGACATTTTGGAGATATAAACATCGATGCTTAACGTAGGATTCACCGGTTCTTTGTAAACATTACTTAAATTACCAGTGTAAGCCCTAATTTCTTCTTGGTTAGTCGTGAGTTCATATCTCAACATAAAAATGAGAATTATAATTAATACTCGAGAATAAAATAACGACCTAAAATTTATGGATTTTCAAAGCATTTCCCTCTAAAAAGGGATCTTCGTCCCTGAAGATCAATTCGTCTTATCGCCCGCTTCTTTTTAAAATCAAAGAGATGTGGGTATTTCTTCCACATCTGGTCCTCCCGTTCCCAAGTATACTCCGGTCCACGACTCTAGTTCCATCGAACTTTAACTATAGGAATCCGACTTTGCTTAAGTTGTTTCACTTCTCTATCCATGATTTTAATGGGTTCTTCAATGAAATGCAACTTCTCATCGATCCTTACTTCGTCGAGTGGAATGATAAGTTCTTCATCTGATAAACATTTCTTTAAATTCGACACATGGAATGTATTGTGTATTCCTTGAAGCTCTCGGGGTAATTCCAGTTTATATGCCACCGGACCTACTCTTGATAAAATCTTGAATGGTCCAATATAACGGGGACTTAATTTCCCACGTTTTCCAAATCGAACAACACCTTTCCACGGTGATACTTTCAGCATAACTTTGTCACCCACTTCGAACTCCAAAGGTTTACGTCTCACATCCGCATAACTTTTCTGTCTACTACGAGCAGCTAATAATCGGTTCTTGATTTGCACAATCATCTCTGTCGTTTCGCGAATCATTTCTGGTCCCGTGAGTTGGGCATCTCCAACCTCACTCCAACATACAGGCGATCTACATTTCCTTCCGTATAGAGCTTCGAAAGGTGCGGCTTTAATACTAGCGTGATAACTATTATTGTATGAGAATTCAGCCAAAGGTAAGTGCTTATCCCAGCCACTACCAAAGTCAATCACGCAAGCACGCAACATGTCTTCATTTTTCCAATAAATAAAACTATCACTTTCAAAAAGTGGTGGTCTTTGCATTGAGGTGCCCTTTAAATTATTTGTCGAATCCATAGATCAATCAAGCTTTAAAAAACATTATATTTTAAAAATCTGTGAGATGACCTCGCTTCTGATACCAATATGTAGGAAACTAGAAGGGGTGGTTGAATATTTATTACCGGTTAAGTTTACGTTTTAAAAGTTTACTTCAAAAACTGTTAGATTCGAGTTTATGTTCAATCAACCAACAATATGAACAAACAATATTTATATCTACTAACAATAACTAGACTAACACTAAGTAAGAATCACAACAATATAAAGAGATAAGGAAAGGAACAATCAAACCAAGACACCAAGATTTATAGTGGTTCGACTACGAAGCTCCTTTTCGCCCTACTCCACTCCCTGAGTATTCGACTCGAGATTTCACTATGTCAACAAGCTTCTTTTGGGCGGAGAAAACCGTTTACACATCGCTTACGTTGTTTTCCGACACTAAGCTAAATGTCAAGTCCTAATCTTAGCTAGAACCAATCTACCACTTCACAAGTAACACACTCACAAGATCTACACAATCGGATTTATACACTATCCGATTTACACAAGCACACAAGATAACTAAGATAGAGATTTGGTTCTTAGAAGAAGGAAGAAGAAATCACTAGACTATAACAATTCGTTTCTTGGCGAATACAAATGTTCTTCTCTTGCACTTGATAGAGAGGAGAGATGAGAAAGAAGAGATTGGATCACTTGAAACAAGATCAAACAATGTTAGTGATCAAGAGATTTAGTGAGAGAAAGAAGGTTTTTAGAGAGAGAAAGAGTACTGAAAAAATTCGTGCAAAAAGGTCTGTTTTTCAGCTGAGAATAGTGCAATATTTATAGGCTGGAAAATCCAACGGTAACTGCCGGCGGTCCCAGATATATCTGGGGGCCGCCGTAGACTGACGCTTCTCTTTTTGTATTTTAGTAAGGAAGGTGTTATCTGGTATGGAAGGTTCCATTTTGAGGGAAAAACCAGTTTCAAATTTATATGTTTAAATAAAACATATTTTTAATTAAAAAGTATTTTGTATATAATTATTTTTGTAAAAATGTGATGGTTAAGAAAGATTATTTTCTTGATCACTAACATGTTTAATGAATTGTTTATACATACCTTAAGTGATTGATGACATCAAATAACGTCACTTAATAACATCATTTATCCCAACTGTTTTACCTACTTTTATATAATTATTGCAAGATTTGGTACTTAATTGCTTTAAAGTTGATAATTGCAGTAATTCAAGAGTATTTTGTGAAGACATGCTAAAAGGCGCACAAATTGGAGCTAAAACGAAGATATTTGAAGATCACTACTTTCTGACTATATACGCCGTATCCAACAAAGAAGATACGTCATATCAGCACCTGGACTTCACAAGAAAGCGCGTTTGACCGATTCCCAATACGGCGTATCACTCTGCTTCCATACGTCGTATCCAGCTGGATAAGTATTCAAAGATACAGTAATAAATATAAATTGGGAATGATATAACTGATTGATTGAGAACGTAGCGCGCACTCCAAGGAATCCAACCCTATACACCGTATTGGCTTTACTCAATACGGCATATCCAGTCTTTTTCAGACACTATAAATAAAAGTCTCAAAAATGAGTTTTCAGTGTGCAAAATCATATTCCTTATACCATACTCATAAAAGATGAATTTCTGAAAAGAAAATAAAAAAAGGGGTGAAAAAGATTAAAAAAAAAAGAGAAAAAAAAAAAAAAAAAAAAAATAAAAAAAGAAGGAAAAAAAAAAAAGAAAGCGAAAAAAAAAAAAAAAAAGGAAAAAAAAAAAAGAAAAAAAAAAAGAAAAGAAAAAAAAAAAAAAAAAAAAAAAAAAAAAAAAAAAAAAAAAAAAAAAGAAAAGGAGAAAGAAAAAAAAAAAAAAAAAAAAAAGGAAGGAAAAAAATAAAACAGAAAAAAGGAAAAAAAAAAAAAAAAAAAAATAAAAAAAAAAAAAAAAAAAAAAAAAAAAAAATAGAAAAAAAAAAAAAAAAAAAAAAAAAAAAGGGAGCCCACCAAGTCAAGGCATTGATCAAGAAATCAATAGAAGACATCGTGTAATTTTTACTCTCTTAATCGTTCAATTTTCATTGTTTGATTACGCTTGTATAATTACAATGGTTGTGGGCTAATACCCTTGGGTATTAGCCATATTAATGAAAGTTTAACGTTTGGTTTGTTTTAAAATCGATTTCTTAATTAATCGTTGATTGTTTAATTATGTTTATCACCTAATACTTGTCTATGTGCTTGAATATGCGACCTATTATTCAACTGGGTCTAGTGATACCTAACAAGTAATTTAGATACTAGGATAGCTCTTCATATCATGTTTTATATGACTAGACCAATAGGATCACAAATAATGTTCTATCTTTGCCTTTAAATTATGAGCTTAGTTGGTCCGGTAGGTGACCCGAATGCTTCAACAAGTATGTTCTTAATTAATTGGTAAAGCTCGAATAGTGTACTACCAGTATATAAAACATCATCAAGCAATATGTGGGTAAAGTCCTGATGGGCTAGGGTTTTAACAGGATCACCACTGCTTTGATTCCCTAAGATGAATTCTAATTAAACTAAAGGATGCTTTATGCGGATGCGTTAATTGTGATAGGATTAATCGTGTCTAGGTCTTAGGATGATGTCCCGTCTAAGTCTTAAGAATGATATGCCGCTTCGAGATAAGTAATCATTGCACTAAAACAAATAAACCAACATTTAATTGGATTTAATATGGCTAATACAGTTTTCTATCATTTGGCTTGTACCGCTTTTCTATCTTCTGATTTTTTTTCTTACGTGTTTATTGTGCATTGAATTGATTATTGTCACCACTAAACCTGTGCCAGTCTCTCAGGCTGAAAACCCCTCATATCATTAGAAAACGTATATAGCATAGGTTTAACCAGTAATTAGAATTAACTTAGACCAATTAGACTAATTAAAATACTGATAGAATATAGGATTAATTTTCACTCTTAGTGTTCGACACCCTACTTACCACGAAACTCCACCCGATCGGGTACACTGCCCGTTAAAGTGTTGTTTTAGGATAAGTCGGCTAAATATAAATGTAAAACTTGATAATCAAATAATTGACCCTACATGACAGCACATCAGGTTTTTGGCGCCGCTGCCGGGGAGTGAATTAATTTAACCCTTATTCTTATTAGTATTTCTAACCATTAACTAGATTAGTTTAGTGTAATCTAATTAATTTAATTCCGCTTGTATTGTGTGTTTAAATTGTTTGTTTAAATTCCCGCATTCAATTGTTTTTAAAAGTATTCTGTTCTGACTGATAACCTAATACGACGTATCCACCAGTTGGATACGACGTATCAAACCTTCTACCCAGAACAGCGTATTGATTTCTATAGTCTAAACAACGTATCTGTTCTTCCAAATGATACGGCGTATTCTGTGAACTTAATACGGCGTACTCTCATTTAACAGATTCATACGACGTATTCAAATAAATAGGATACGACATATTTGTCAAATTGATACATTTACAGTAAAACTTCTTCGCATCTAATTCTTTATTTTCTACTGACATTTTTCTCCATTTTTAAGAAAGTCGTGTTTGCTAGTTACAACTCAGGGGACGATGTAAAATAATAATGAAACCGAAAGGATGAAGAGACATGGTCCATACTAAACCCTCGTCCAACAATCAAAGATGCCCGAGACTAAAAAGCGGCTGAATTCTAAAAAATACTAAGTGTATTAATACCTTCTATGCGTAAAAAATTGATGGAGGGGACGTTACCCTATATAATAAGATTGGAACCAATTGCAAAAGGTGGGCTCCAAAATAACCGAATGGAATCAAGGATTTCCCTAAGTGTAAACAAAAATGAGCTTCCGATACACTTCTTCACAAAATCACCTCAGTTGGGATGCTGAGGAATGGTGGACCATGAGATAAATGACCAGATACTACTTATTGGAGGGAGGGGAGTGGGGGGGGGAAGGGGGTTTGAATGAACTAGTGAATAATTCTTCCATAAATATTACCCATTGTCTCATACTTGCAATAGTAAATCCCCCGATGATTTGGACAACGAAACTAATTATTTTGAATTTATATATTGGTTAGCATCAAAGTTTGAAAACTATTGGGAGATTGACAAGAATACCAAGAGCGGACTATGGGAATTTTACGTAAAAGGACGTACTGAAGGAACAATTAGGGACCTCGACGAATACAATGAACCTTGCGAGGAAAACAGCAAAAAGACATGCTCAGATTCATTTTTCAAACCCTACTTGGATGTACAGGACAGAAAAGATATCTACTAAATTATAGACAGGGAGTATTCCCTGATACCAATTCCCGCTCCTCGTGACATCAGCAACCCGGACGAGCTATGCAAAACTGAAGAATTCATAGTCATAAAATATTCAATGGGATCTTCTGAAGAATTCGTCACTGTGAGTCCAAGCAAAGTTAGTACTGTGGAAAGAACCCCTGGCAGCATGTCTTGCGTCTACCATGAACTCTTCAACAAGAAAGATTGCGGATAGTTGGGGCGGAGGGGGGGGGGGTGTGGGGAGGGGGGGGTGGTGGGGGGGGGTGGGTTGGGGGGGGGGGGGGGGGGGGGGGGGGGAGGGGGGGTGGGGAGGGGGGGGGGGGGGGGGGGGGGGGGGGGGGGGGGGGGTGGGTGGGGGGGGGGGGGGGTGGTGGGGGTGGGGGGGGGGGGGGGGGGGAGGAGGGGGGGGGGGGTGGGTGGGGGGGGGGTGGGGGGAGGGGGGGGGGGGGGTTGGGGTGGGGGTGTGGGGGGGTGGGGGGGGGGGGGGGGTGTGTGGGGGGGGGGGGGGGGTGGGGGGGGGGGGGGGGGGGGGGGGGGGGGGTGGGGGGGAGGGGGGGGGGGGGGGTGGGGAGGGGGGGTGGGGGGGAGGGGGGGGGGTGGGGTGGGGGGGGGGTGTGGGGGGGGGGGGGGGGGGGGGGGGGTGGTGAAGGGGGGGTGGGTGGGGGGGGGGGGGGGGGGGGGGGGGGGGGGGGGGGGGGGGGGTTGGGGGGGGGTGGGGGGGGGGTGGTGGGGGGTGGTGGGGGGTTGGTGTATGTATGGGAGGGGGGGGGGGGGGGGGGGGGGGGGGGGGGGGGGGGGGGGGGGGGGGGGGTGGGGGGGGGGGGTGGGGGGGGGGGTGGGGGGGGGGGGGGGGGGGGGGGGGGGGGGGGGGGGGGTGGTGGGGGGACCATAACACACACCAAAAAAAAAGTGGATGTTGTAAATCAGGAGGAAAAAAGTTGAACTTAACGGCTGAAACAAAAGTGCTCCCCGAGAGACAACCCGATTATGTTTTTAATTGTTTATCGCATTTAGATTGTTTGAATTTTAATTTAGTCTGTCTGCCCAGACATACATACGGCGTATCGAACCCCTCTGGATACGGCGTATGCATGTCTGGACAATTATCAGTTTTTTATTTCAATATTTAAATTCCAGTATTTAATTGTTTTCACAGGTTTACATATGGCGTATCCTAGGGTTTGGGATATGGCGTATTATAACCTATACAATTGTGTGTTTAATTATATGCTTGTATTGTAGGTTAGCGAAAGCACGAATTGCACGAACCTCTTTTAACTTTTCTGCAAGACCTTGTTGTAAACGAAACCGACTTTAATGTATATTCTGAAAATACCTTGTGTTGACCTCTCTTGGGCATTCTAAAGCCCTCGTCAACACTCTTCTTTCTCAAACACTCAAAATGGCAAACAATCTGGAACAAACTATCAGGGAAGTTTCCTCGTTCTAATTCTTTTCCTATATTATTTAACTGTTTGTTTATACAACGAGGACGTTGTATAATTTAAGTGGGGGATGGAGAATTAGAACGTACTTGTCCTTATTTTCACAAATAAAATGCTAACATGCCTAAAAATGGATCAAATTTTTTTAAAAAAAATTAGCATTACTTTTTGTGAAAAATCACTAGTTACATTACCTAGCGCACTATAACCCTTAATTTCTATTTGTGAGAATTAAGCCTATCCATTTCCAATTGCTTACTAAAATTCCACAAAAATATGAGTGTGCCAGTGATGTGGTGGACTTTAGAACTTGGCCTGGTATATCACTCAAGACCTTAATAATGAGTACTATGGATTTAGATGGAGTAACATGCTTGATTGGTAAATTTATAGGATTAAACCAAAAAGCATATATGTCGTAATATTAACTAATTACACTGGTTAGTTAACCTTCGTGTAACCCTTTTGCTTACTCTCATTTTTAGAGTAAAGATACCCCTAGAACAACTTGCTGAGCCATTCCTTTCTTTTTCCTAAACCAATAAAAAATTGTTTCATTTCACATTTACACCTTAGCCTACCGTGTAGATTAAAGCATATGTGATCAAATGTTGTTTGTCGCTTTCGTGTAAAGTTTTGTAGTTCCTGCGTCAAAGTGAAAATTTCTCTATCTATGTAATGGTTGAGAAAATTGCACAATGAAATAGGAATGTTTGTAGCTCGTGTGTTTTTGCTACTTTCACAATTATGTATTATGTCCGAAAGAAGAAAAGTTCAAGAGAAAATTAGCCGGACAAATGATGATTATGAAGACGGTGAAATTATGCTGAGATTTATGATGTATTGTTGAAAAAAAATAAAAAAAATATGAATGATGAAAAAGATAGTCGGTTCATAGAGCTTACACCGATCAATTATTCGTTGATATGTACAAAAATCAACGATGTAAAGTATTATAAAAAGTAGTCGATGTCACCACTTATTTTGTAAAAGTATGTAAAGTTCGGGATGTAAGGGAAGTTGGGGGGGGGGGGGGGGGGGGGGGGGGACCGTTTAAGAGGAACCCCAACTTAGGTTGTCTTTGTTATTTCTATGATCGAGGCGTTTGTTCATATGTTCGAGTCTTTGTCATGGAACAGTCGGGGAGAGTTACTAGCAACCACACCCTATTTGTTGGCTTTAATCTATTTGTTTTGTGATTTTTATTTAACAACCATTTTACTTCCCTTTCCTGACAACTAACCTTAGGATCTACTCGAATGAGGATGTGTGCGAGCATGGATGTCTATTCCGTCGTTACGGCCATGTATGCATGTCTCAGCTGCCTTGTTGGATGACGACCTTCGGTGAAAGTCAGAAGCTCCATACCCTATATCATTCTTCATCCTAAAAAGAATGATTAAACCTGAGCCTACTAATAAATACTCAATTTACCTTTTGACTTGTTACTCCTTAGCTCTAGAGGTGGAGATATGTATCATTGCCAAGCCTATGATACGATGCTAATCACGACTGAGAAAATGAGCGTACCACTAAAATGTTACACCCTAGATTAGTTGAGTGATCTGAGTGTTTTCATTCCCATATTTCGTGAGGAGCTTGGTTTTGTACAGGTGGTTAGAACGAAAAAAGTGCTTAACAGGAAAAATCCTTAACCTCGGTTGGGATACATTTTCAAAAACCTTTCTAAAGTCTACTTGAGGACAAGTAGGATTCAAGTGGGGGATATTTGTATTAATCATCAAATATCGTCACATTTTTACCATCATTGTTCCCTTTACATTTTACCCACTTTTATATAATTATTGCAAAATATTGGTACCTAATTGCTTAAAGTTTATAATTGCAGTAATTACGGAGTAACTTGTGAAGACAAAGCTAAAAGGTGCAATTCTTGAGCTAAAATGAAGACATTTGAAGAAAACTGTTATCTGCTACTATATGCCATATTCGACAAAGAAGATACTGCATATTAGCGCCAGCTCATCACAAGAATACGCGTAAAAGATCAATTTCCTATTTGGCGTATCACTCTTCACCTATACGCCGTATGCACAGCTGGTCATCAGTCAAAGATATGCAATTAATGTGATTGATAGTAATTAATCTTGATTGATTTAATCTTATCGCGGACTCCAAGGAAATTAACCCTATATGCCGTATGTACCTCTCTCCATACGGCGTATCCAGGCAATTTTCAGACACTATAAATACGAGGCTTAAAAACGAGTTTCAGTGTGCAAAAATTACATTCTCTATACCATACACTCTGAAGTTGAATTTTCCAAGATATTAAAAGCAGCCAAGGTCAAGCACCAACCATAATTTCATAGAAGACATCGTGTAATTCTTACTTTCTTAATCATTCGATTTCTAATTGTTTGATCACGTTTGTAAAATAACTATGATTGTGGGCCAATACCCTCAGGTATTAGCCATGTTAATGAAGATTATAATGTTTGGTTTGTTTTAATTCGGCTTGCTTAATTAATCGTTGCTGTTTAATTATGTTTATCGCCTCATACTTGTTTATGTTGCGTGTACATGATGAATATCATTCAACTAGGTCTAGTGAGACTTAACCAGTAATCTAGATGCCGAGATAGCTCTCCATGTTGTGTTTTGTATGCCCGGACCAATAGGATCACAAATGACACCCTGTCCTTGCCCTTTGATTATGAGCTTAGTTGGACCGGCAGGTGACCCGATAATTGTTCAGCGATCATGTTCTTAATTAATTGGTAATGATTTAGGTGGTGGACTACCGGTGTATAAACAAACAATCAGCAATTTGTAGTTAAAGTCCCGATGGGCTAGGGTATTAACAGGATCACCACTGCTTTAATTCCCTATGATAGATTATAATTAGACTAATGGATGCTTTATACGGATGCGTTAATCGTGACAAGATTGTTCGTATCTAGGTCTTAGGAAGAAGTACCGCCTAAGTCTTAAGAATGATATGCCGCCTCGAGATAAGTAGCCATTGCACTAAACAACAAATCGACATTTAATCGGATTTAACATGGTTAATACAGTTTTCTATTATTTGGCTTGTACCGCTTCTTTATCTTGTGATTATTTGCTTTAGTGTTTATTGTGTTTTGAATTAATCTTTGTCACCACTAAACCTGTGTCAGTCTCTCAGGCTGAAAACCCCCCATTTACCACTAGTAAATATGGCTATAGCTCGTTTATACAAGTAATTTAGGGACTAATTAGATAGACTAAAATACTGATAGAATATTAGGTTAACGTTCGCTCTTAGTGTTCGACACCCTACTTACCGCGAAGCTATATCTTGACCGGGTATACTGCCCGTTAAAGTGTTGTCTTTAGGTTTGTCAGCTAAATATAAATGTAAAACTTGATAATCACTAATTATACACCACACGACGACACATCAGGTAGTGCCAAAGGTAGATGATGTATCTTAGGTGGATGGAGTTTTTGATGGTGCATTTGGTGGAGAAGGAGAAGAGGATGTTGTTATGGGAGAAGGTGTGGTGGTGACATCTTCATCACTAGAAATGTTAACAAATAGTTGTCTAGGTGAGATTATGGTTAGTTTGATTTTATTGGAAGGGTTAGAGGAGGAAGCTTGAGTGGAATCCATGGTAGGAGGGTTTGAAAAAGATGAAGATAATAAGAAGAGTGGGAAGGATGGGTTATTTAATTAGGAAGCATAGGATTGAAGAGGCAAAGCATGAGGATTAAGAAAATAGATTCCAAAAGTGGTTTAGCAAAATGCAGAAAGTATAGCTGTGTCTAGTGGAGAGGATAGTCAACTGCACAGAAAATCAGGTATTCACAGTAAAATTCACGTGCCTCTGATGGCGGTCCCATAATTATATGGCGGTCCCAGATATATTTGGGGGCCGCCCAGTATTTATGAGGGCCGTTTTCTGGAGGAGTAGAATTTTTCTAGTTTTTTAAATTTTTGTAAAACAAGTCTAGAAAAATTTCCTAAAGTCACCCTTTTGCAGTCAATCCTATTTCACCATGAATCATCTAATACCTAATAATCAAATTCACAAAACTAACTATCCTAAATTTTATTAAAGAAGCACACTAAGAGATAATCATGCATAATATCATATAAGTAACCATACTATATCAAGGTGCATGCAGGCAAGGGTTTAGGATGATAAAATGGAATCATCATCCAAGGCAAGTTATGTTGCCCGTACTACGTACTAAGTTACTACTAAATAGCATAAGTTTAAGTACCTAAGCATAATAAAGTAGTAAATATAATTAATATTGTCATATAGCAATTTTCCAAATTGCTCACATCTTCATGTTTCTCCACAAGTTCCTGAGGCCTTTCCTGATTGACCTTAATCCACCACGATGCTCATCTCGTAACTGAACTTGACAGTTGATGATTTCGGTTTGGCGGGTGTAAAATGGTTCCATGTCAGGGTCAATGTTTGGTGGGTTTTGAAAGACTCGAGGAACCTTATTTGCTAATGAATTAACAAAACGAGTGGGGGAAGGAGTGCTTGCACGCGAGGTCCCTTCATTATTTCCATCATCATCATCATCATTGAGATGAGAGGAGGATGGTTGATCGAAGGCGGAGGAAGAAGAAGTGGAGTGATGACCTCTTCTTGTGCCACAATCCTTTATAGTCTTTCGCTCTTGTTGAGCGGTAAGAGGATTCATGACACGATCGTACAAGACATAAGACTCATTGACCAACTCAGGACTTTCACTCATGACGAATTTAAACAAACGGGTTAATAACATACCATAAGGTAAAATTAACCTAGCTTGTTTAATGACCCACTCCATTCGTTTTGCCATATAATAGGCGAGGTTGAACTTTTCAGATCTTGCAATACAATAGAGCATGTAACAAAGACACGCGGGAACATTGTCTCGATTACCCACCAAACAGAAAACATTTTTCCTGGATAATTTCTTCCAAAGGCTTCAGGGTTGACACAATTTCACGAGTGAGAATTTGATAATCTTGAACATCAATTTTTTGCCTATGACGGGTGTAAGTGACTAGACCTTCTTGATCATTTCGAATATACGAAATGATGTCTTCAGGAGAAGGAGGGTTGGTTTGATATGGTCATCCTGGAACACCATATGCCAACTCGTCAAGTGACCACTTGTCGGTAAAGACACAAGCACCCTCACAAGGTATGTCAAGAATTTGAGAAAAATTTTCAAGAGTGTAAGAAAAGAATTGATTTTGAATTACAAATTCGATTAACATTTGACCTTCGTCAGAATAGTTTATTTGATATTGACTATAAAATTCAAGTATGAAGCGAGGAAAAGTTTGGTCATTGATTTCAAGAAGACACTCAAACTCAAGAAAACTAAACAAGGACCGAACATAGCGTAGATCCGCAAATGAACTCATAAAACCACCCGACCCTCATGATGTAGGACTGTCATAGGTTTCTTTAGTACTTGCTTGTCAAGGGTTGAACCGGTATTCATGTGAAATTATTGGAATGTAGTGTCTTGTATTTTTATGGTCTTCAGATGATTTGCGAGGCATGATTACCTAGAAAGAAAGTATTGAAGTCACATTTTATTATCATTTACTTGTAGTATTGGTTGGTATTGGTTTCTAGTGTGGGCTATAATGTGACAAATATGGAGTAACGATTAACTCAACCTAGAAATAAAATCCTAAGAGTTAACCCAAACGCTCCTTAATTTGATTTTGCTCATCCAAACATGTTGAAAATTACATATGAATCATGTATCTCAAATTTTGTTCATGAGATCATTATGCATGTGTTTAAAAATATTTTTAAGTTGTATTAACAATGCATAACAACAATTTTATTGTGTTCCTAACGTGAGTGATTTGAAAATAAAATTAGGGTTTTGGTTCGAAATCAATTTTTCGACAAACTCACTAGTATATGTAAATCCTATGTCTAAGGGAAGCATATTAGTTATACATTATATCCTAGTAGTCCTAATTGTACAAAATTGAAAGAAAAATAGAAAATCCCCAATTTCAATTTTTTGTGTTCATCATGAATCCTAGACTCAAATTGAAAGAAAATAGATAAAATGACTTATAATTGATGATCTTTATGATGTTAGGAATGATTATTAGTGTCGATTTGTTCTTCAATTAGTGTTTAGTGGTTGATTTTAAGTTTTGGTGGTTTTGGTTTCGTGTTCGTCGCACCAGCAGGAAGAGGGGGTGTTTGGTTTTGAGTTTTGAAATTTTTTGACAATGTGCAGATATTGGACGTCTGCTGATGGCGGTCCCATATCGATCAGGGGCCGCCTGAAAATGGTTTGGGGCCGCCTGAGATATGGGGGCCGCCCGTATTATAGATTTTTTTTTACTTTTAAATTTTGACAGGAATTTACTAGGAAGATTGACTAATTAATTTGTATTTCGCGAATTAAAAATATTTTACAAGCTTCGGATGAAGTTGTTAAATTGTCACAACACGGAATGGAACACGGACTAGAATCGAGACTAGAAGAAAGAGAAGCAGACTAACATGATTTATGAAATGTGTTCCATCATTCCTAAACCAAGACGAAGATAATTAAACGATTCACGTTTAAGGGATTTCATAAGAATGTCTACGATATTGTCGACGGACGGCACTTTTCGATTGAGATATGTCCTTTCTGGACATTATCACGAACAAAAGTGGTGAAGAATTTTGATATGTTTGGTTCGAGAGTGTTGCACCGGGTTTTTGCTAAGGTCAATCGCGCCTTTATTGTCGCACATGATCGGGACATCATCGAGTCAAACGGTCGTAGTCAAATAAGAGTTGTTCCATCTATAGTGCTGGTGACATGCCTTTCCGCGCTTACGTGTTTGGACTTCGGTTAGTGGATATGCACGAGTGGTTTGTTTCTTCCGAGAACCAGATGGCAAACAACATCCCACGGACGTTACATAATTTTACCGCTAGTGCTCTTTCTGTCCACATTATCTCCCGCATGATCAGAGTTGCATAAACTACTGTTTCTATGTCTGTTCCCCTTAGGTTACCATAATCCTTAAGTAGTAGGCCTTTATTGTATGGAAGTATACGCTTAACGCTTCAAGGTCGAGTTGTGTTGGGGAGCCTCTTGGAAGCGCGGCACAAAGGCACCACTAACTCATGATATCGGGCTTTTGTCGTTAGGTATATTAAACTAACTTCATGCCTTGATAACTTGGTACTATCTGCCGACTCACACTCATTGTCTTTCGGAGTTTAGTCTGGAAGACATTGGGGGTTTTCAGTGGTTTAGAATCTTTTAGCCAAATTTATTAAGCATTTTTTTTAATATATTTAGATTGATTGAAAGAAGTACCATCTTCCATTGTTTTATTTGTAATCAAGAAAGAAGTTAGTTTTACCCCTCATGCTCTCTCAAACTCGTCATTTGCATGATTTTGACAAATTCATTCACACATGTTCTTGACATTCGAGACGAATATTAATGTCCATTGACATATATTTGAAGATGATGAATTTGAATTTTCTGCTTAGTAAAAAGTGATGTTATCTACTCCATTCCCATTTTGTATTCTTGTTTAATTAGGAAGCTTTTAATCTATATACCAAGCTTTGGATGCGTGTTTAGACCATATAAGCTTTCTTTAGTTTTTATAAACATGATCCGGTTTATCGAAGTCAATGATCCCTGGTGAGTTGTGTACGTATTTCCTCCTCATTGATTAAACTATTAGGGAATGTACTTTTTATATATCCTTTTGGAAATAGCTTAAATCTAAAAGCACATTGCTTAAGCTATGTATTCTATAGACTCAAAGTCTGGCAACTGGGGCATAAGTTTCATCATTATCGTGCCACTCTTGTTGAAGTATAGCCTTGTGCAACTAACCTAGCTTATTTCGAGATATCATTACGTGATCGATCTAACTGATTTTCTGAACCAACCCACGTAGTGCTATGATTTCATATTCTAGGTTGTGAAAAACTAACTCCCTTAACATCGTAGCAAGATTGATTTCTATATTCTTTATGGCGATCTAGCCACCTTTCATCATAAGGTTTTCATTCTACACTTTTAGGAGGATTCATATTTGATATAAAAACAAAAGATGTTATTTGGTTTGGGGTTGTGATCTAAGGATTTTTTTGGTTAAGGTTTCCTATGAATTTTTCTAATGGATGGTTCTAGACTCTTAATATTGACTATTTTCGTAATCTCCTACATGTTTTTCCCTCAATGTCATTTTCTAAGTTTTTCTTTTCGGTAACCTTAATAGCTTCTTCTTCATCTAAGTCATCATCTACCAAGGGTGATGTCTTAGAGGGTGGAGGAGTTTCATCGAATGTCACGTTGAGTGATTCTTTGATTTTCCTAGTATGTTTATTAAGAATGATGTAGGCTTTACTATTTTGGGAGTAACCTAAAAAGACACCTTCGTATGACTTTGGGTCAAACTTGGTAAGGTAGTCTTTAGTGTTTAAAATGAAGCACTTGCTTCCAAACACTCTAAAATAATCAAGAGTAGGTTTCCTACCTCTCAAGAGTTCATAAGGTGTTTTTCCTAGAATGGCTCTAATTAGGATTTGGTTGAGAATGTATGTTGAAGTATCTACGGCGTTACACCAAAAATTTTATGGTAACGATTGCTCATTCAACATAGTCCTACTCATTTCTTGAAGTGTCCTATTTTTCCTTTCAACCACGCCATTTGATTGAGGAGTGCGTGGAGTGGAGAAGCTATGTGTAATTCCATTTGCATTACAAAACTCTCTAAATTATACCTCATTATCAAATTCCCTACCGTGATCGGTTCTTATTGACACTATTGTACATCCTAATTGGTTTTAAATTTTATTACTAAATATTTTGAATTGATCGAAGGCTTCGGTTTTATCCTTAAGGAAATCTCTCCAAGTATACCTAGAGAATATCTACTATGACTAAGTGTGGGTTTTCTTGTAATCGTACGGCAGATGGACCGAAGAGATCCATACGAAGGAGTTCTAAGCATCTAGGTATTGAAACTATATTCTTAGCTTTGTGACTAGCGTGAGCTTGTTTTCTAATTTTGCAAGCATCACAGAAGTGTTGATCAAACTTAAGCTTAGGTAAGTTTCTAACTAATTCCTTAGTTGCTACCGATGAATGAGAGGCATATTGGCGTGACTTAATCTCCTATGCCACACATGAGTTTTCATCAATCGTTGCTAGAAAATTTAGTCTTTTGGCTTTTTTCCTAATTTCATCTACATATAAGTCCTTTCTTTTTTTGTTTTTTTTATTCCTCATACTCTACCTAATGACCTTTCATCCTTAGTATATTCATATCATGTTTAGAGATGTTACTCATCACACTTATTATCACATTTTTGTCCTAACACTTAACAGTTAAATCTTAAGTTAATCTACATGTTTGACCTTATTATTTTGGAAAGAGGCATTTGAAATCGTACCTTTGTCCAATAATGTTACCGCGAAGATTGCTACTAAAAATGACATTACCTCCGTTGTATGCCTTGTAGCTTTGAGAAGGGCTTCCTGGGTGACCGTCATGTGTTTAGGGCATCCGCTATCCTTTTGCCACTCATCGGGTTCCAAGTAGACCTCCAAGGCATATCTTTATATAATAAGGCAATATATCTCAAACATTTGGTCCCAATAGATTATGGGTCCAAAGTTGTTAGTGCTAAACATCCCTTGTATTTGATGCAATTGGTTGGGATATGGAAATGGAAGACACATTTCCCATGGCATGTAACTTTGATGTTGGAAATTGTTCCAAGTTACGGGAAAACCATGAGGTTGATTTTGTCGACCAACGTTCCTTTTTGGTTGCGGTGTCTTGGGACGAGGATAATTATTATTGACTCTTCTAGGTGGTGGAGTTTTTGATCTAAAATTAGGTTTTGAAAATTCGACTCTGGGTTTTAACGATGGCTTATAAAATCGTTACTTCTTTATCACTGCAACGGAAAACTTGGACGGTTGTTTTTTATCCTTTATATGTTTTGGTCTAGGACCCAAAATAGATTTTTGAAAAGACACACTTTTCTCAGATCCAAGCATGATGACTGGCGGTCTCATAATTTCTTTGGGGGCCGCCTGTACAATATGGGGGGTGCCCATATTTATGGGACCTCCATCAGAAGACGCCCTTTTTCTGGGCTTTACAAATTTTATTTCCTTAGTTCCACTAGATGATGCTTCAAATGAATTAAAACCCTAACCCCAATTTTCTCCAGAGGGTTTTTGATTACAGTAACATCTTCATTTAGCCAATGTGTACTCTTTTAAATTTAGTTTAATCTAATGGCTTCCTCTTTGAGTTTTTCATTCTCAATTTTAAGCATATGACACTTTACACATTCGAGATCAACTTCCTTGTTTTTCTCGAGTGTAGTCACTTTTTCTTTTAGAATACTAAGTTCTTTTTCTAAACTATTTCTAGTGGCTTTTAATCTTTTGTTTTTAGTGATTATTTTTATACTCATTTTGCATAGCTTTATCATATTCATTATCTAAAACTAAATCATCTATTGATGAGTTTTCATCACTAAAGTAAGAGGAATCGAAACATACCTCATTTGATGCTTGAGCTACGAGACACGTCTCGTCTTTGACCTTCTCATCATCTTCTTCACCGCTATACTCCAAAGAACCTCGAGAACGTCTTTGTTCTTATCTTTTGGGGTTTTGGACATTCTTCTAATAAGATGATTTGAATCGCCACATCTAAAACATTTTCTATCACCTTTAACTTTTTTGTCATCTCGTCTTCTTGGAACGTCTTTTTGTCGTTCCGAGGTTGTCTCACGAATCTACCTCTTCTCTTAAAGAACTTCTTGAAGTCTCTAACCGTCATGGCGTATTCTTCATCTTCACTTCTGGAAGTCGAACACTCCTCATCACTAGATTCTTTCTTAGCCTTTAAAGCAAGAGAATTTTTTTCTCCCTTAGCTTAACTATTTCAGAATCTTTCTTGATGATCATCTCGTGAACTTTGAGATTCCCGATGAGTTCATCAAGTGACAGTGATGTTAAGTCTTTCGACTCTTCAATCGTCGTGACCTTTGCTCTCCATTTAGGATGTAAAGCCCTAAGAAACTTCCTAACATAATTCTTGCTAGAATAACCTTCATCAAGAGTTTTTAGACTAGTAATAATAGTATTAAATCTAGCAAAAGCACTATCTATAGATTCGTCTTCTAAAAATGACGATATTTTTTCATATTGTTGTACAAAGCGTCGATCTGTTATCTTTGACTTTGTTTTTCCCTTGATGGGGATTAACCAAAGTTTTCTAAATTTCTTTGCCGTATTACACATGAAACTTCTTTCATATTCTTTTTGTTATTTTCGCAAGCTTCTTTTAAGATCGTCCTTTGTTTTTTAAAAGGGAATAACCCTATCTAATTTGGTTTTCGGATTTTGATTGAATAGGTTGGTAAATCACCGTTAGTAAAAACATGCCAAAGATCGAGATCTTTTGATTTAACATATGTCGCGAATTATTTTTCCAATAAATAAAATATCACTTCAAAAAGTGGTGGGTATTCGCATGGATTGCCCTTTAAGAATATTTGTCGAAATCATGATCGTCCAAGCTTTTGAAATACAATATATTTTAAAATCTGAGTGATTGGCTCCTTGCTTCCAATTATGGAAAACTAGAACGGGGGGTTTGAAATAGGTTTACAGGTTGTCTGACTTTTTAAAGTTTGGTTTCAAAATACTTATATTCGCGTTGTATGTCTACCAATCAACAATATGAATCAACAATGTAAATATCTAAGCTAGTAACAATGACAACAATATAAAGAGATAAGGAAAGGAACAATCAAACCAAGATGCCAAGATTTATAGTGGTTCGGCTATGAAGCTCCTCTTCGTCCTACTTCATACCTTGAGTATCTTACTCGAGATTTCACTATGTCAACAAGCTCCTTTTAGGCGGAGAAAACCGTTAAGTCGCGTACGTTTATTTTCAGACACTGATTTAAGCTTTTATGAAATTTTCTTGCATTAGGGGTATTTTGGTAATTTTACACTTGTTGAGATTTTTAGGTTTTACAATTGGATTTATACACTATCTAATTTACATAATCACACAAATAATCAAGATAGATAATTGGTTCTTAGAAGAAATAAGGAGAAGTCACTAGACTACAATAATTCGTTTCTTGGCGAATACGAATGTTCTTCTCTTGCACTTGATAGAGAGGAGGTGAGAGATGAGAAGAAGAGATTGGATCACTTGAAACAAGATCAAACAATGTTAGTGATCAAGAGATTTAGTGAGAGAAAGAAGGTTTTTAGAGAGAGAAAGAAGACTAAAAAAATTCGTGCAAAGAGGTCTGTTTTTCAATTGGAAATAGTGCAGTATTTATAGGCAGAAAAACCCAACGGTAACTGCCGGCGGTCCCGACGGTCCCAGATATATCTGGGGGTCGCCAGGCCTATAAGGGGGCCGCCGTAGACTGACGCTCCCCTTTTTGTTTTTTAGTGGGGAATGTTTTATCTGGTATAGAAGTTTCTATTTTGGGGGAGAAAGCATATTTGTATTTTTATGTTTTAATAAAACATTTCTTTTAATTAAAAAATATTTTTGTATATATTTATTTTTGTAAAAATATGATGGTTAAGGAAAATTATTTTCTTGATCACTAATCATGTTTAATGATTTATTTATACATACCTTAAGTGATTTATATTTGAAATGGAAATTTACGATTAATAATTTGTAAACGTTTATTTTTATCGTAAACGTTTTTACATTTTGTTATCTTTAAAACATCGAGAGGTCGAAAAATATAAATAACGTTTTTAGACATTATTTGTATTAACACTCTCAAAACTCCTCTTTCGACTATTCAAGAAAATACCGCATGTCTATAATGGAAGCTTCGAGAGAAAACACCCTTCTACCACCTTCACCACCTCTATCACAAAATGCTTCACCACCGCACTCTCCCAATAGTTGGTGGTATGTGCTTAAATACACATACCTTTTACCTTTAAAAACAAGCTAAAATAACCAAAAACGGACTTAAAATGCCAAATA
>BQNB010064857.1:3118-21022 GCA_026074375.1 Tanacetum coccineum
AAAAAATAAAGCATACAGAGATCAAACGTCATTTTATTAGAGATTGTAATGAAAAGAAATTGATTCAAATGGTCAAAATCCATACTGACAAGAATGTTGTAGATTTGCTTACAAAAGCTTTTGATGTAAGTGGATTTAAATATTTGATTGCTAGTATTGGAATGCTAAATCCTTAAAAGTCTTTTATCTCTTTATGTTTTTTGTAGAGTTTTGTATGAATTAGTACTGTTATTCATGTCATTAAAAGTTTCTGCTGTTGAGTATATTTAGTACTGCTGGTTATACTTCATACTGCTGAGTTTCTACTGTTAGTTATGCTTAATACTGTTAGGTATAATTAATACTGTGATAATTGTAAAAATTGTTATGGCTTGTGTTTTCTTGGTATTTGGACTAACATTTTGCTGGAATAGCAAAGAAAAGTGTTAAATTGACGATGGAAAAGCTGTTTAGAATGGAATTGGAGTTAATGCTGGTGACTCAAAGTTAATGATGTTAGGCTTAACTTACTACTGCTGAGTTACTACTGCTAGGTTGTTGAGGGCATTTTTTATAAATACTTTGATTAAGGGTTTCAATCAATCATTTAATCAATTTCATTCTCTTAAATACTCTCTAATTACAAACCCTAACTCAATTTTATCATCCATTATTAAAACCCAACACAAATGACGACTCTAAAGTTTGCAGATACTCATAATATGGTCGCGTTTTTGTCTAAACCACAAAGAGTGATGGGTTTGAACAAATTGTGGATTTTTTTGAATGCACACCCTATAAGGTATGCATTAACGATTAATCCTACTATATATATTTTTTGCATTGAACAGTTCTGGTCTACTGTCAAGGCTAAAACTATCAATGAGGAAGAACAGTTACATGCCCTAGTAGATAGCAAGAAGATAATCATCACTGAATCATCTGTTAGAAGAGATCTTCAACTAGAAGATGAGGAAGGTATTGATTGTTTACCAAATTCTACTATTTTTGAACAACTTGCATTGACGGGGTATGAGAAAATTTCTCAAAAACTCACTTTTTATAAACCATTCTTTTCCCCACAATGGAAATTTCTAATTCATACTATTTTGCAGTGTCTAAGTCCAAAGACTACTGCATGGAATGAGTTTAGTAGTACTATGACATCTGCCCTTATCTGTTTAGCAACAAATAAAAAATTTAACTTTTCAAAATTGATTTTTGATAGTATGAATAGAAACTTGGATAATGCTTCTGGCAAAATTTTAATGTATCCAAGGTTTGTACAAATCTTTTTGGACCAACAACTTGAGGGGATGTCAACTCATAAAAGAATTTATATTGCACCCTCTCACACTAAAAAGATTTTTGGAAATATGAAAAGAATAGGCAAAGGTTTTTCTGGTAGAGTAACACCTTTATTTCCAACAATGGTGGTACAAAACCATCACAAATGAGTGAAGGTTCAACAAATCTAACTGATCCCCATCACACACCCACTTTTATTCAACCATCTCCTCAACCTCAAAAGACACAAAAACCTAAGAAGCCTAAAAGAAAGGACACTCAGATACCTCAGTCTAGTGATCCTAGTGACAATGTTGTAGATGAGACTGTCCATAAGGAGTTGGGTGACAGTTTAGTAAGGGATGCCACTACTGCTTCTAGCTTAGAAGCAGAGCAGGACAGTGGTAACATAACTAAGACCCGATCTAAGGCAACACCTAATGAATTTAGTTCCCAAGGAACTAATTCACCTGGTGGTCCTAGGTGTCAAGAAACCATGAGGAATACTATTGCTCAAACTAGGTTTGAGAATGTATCTAAACATTCTAATGACTCACTTCTCGGAAGAGGTAACACACTTCGAAGTGATGAGGATAGACTTAAACTTGATGAATTGATGGTACAATGTACCACTTTACAAAACATGGTTCTTGATTTGGAGAAGACAAAGACCTCTCAACATAATGAGATTGTTAGTGGTATGTGCTTAATTACACATACCATTTTCCATCAAAAACGGACTTAAATGACTAAAAACGTACCAAAAATACATTGTATTTGTATGTTTTGCATTTGTATTGTGCAGGAAATGGATATTCAATAAAAGGACAAAAACAAAGCTAAAAAGGACAAAACTGAGCACGAGAATGAAAAGTGCGTGAAAAGAAGTCAAAGCCAAAGCCAAAGTCAACCCCGATAAAGTCAAGTCAAAGTCAAAGGAAATACAACATCAGGGACTAAAGTTGTCAAGATATCAAACTTGAATTCTAAGGATTTAAAGTGCAAAAATGGTATTAATAACTTCAAGGGCTAAATCTGCCAAGCCCTTAAAGTTATACATCACAAGGACTTATCTTGCAATAACTCTTATAACTTGGAGGGGCTGATTCTGCCAAGTCAAACAAGTTTCATACCACAAAGGACTTACGGTGTAATAACTCATATAACAATGAGGGACTGTTTTTGCCAACCCCTCATAAGCTTTACACCACAAGGACTAAGGGTGAAAAGGGACATATATCTTTGAGGGGCCAAAGTTGGCAACACACCAAACTTCACCCCTGCTTTATACAAAATAGGGTATAACACCCTTTCCCGCCCTTTTTCTAATCTAATTTTCAAGTTTATTTTTTATCTACTATTATGTTTTCAATTTCAGTCGTGTAATACTTTTCTTAAGTTAATCAAATTTGGAGGTATTTATTATTCAAGCATGTCTTTAAGTTTCATGTTCTAAATCAACCTTATTTAAGCTCTTTTAAGCTCTTTTAAGCTCTTTGTAACTTGTACAATCCGTTTTCAGAAAACCATAAAAATGTGTTAAGAAAATCACAAAAATAAGGCTCACCCCTTAAATTACCTCAGCTAAATCATAGAAGATAAGCTTATATAATGGAAGATGCCTTATAACCCATCTAGCTTTGTCTTTTGACAATCTAAGCTTGTAGAACGCCTTAATTAGCCTCTGTTTAAGCAATGGGGGGGGTAGGGTTAAGTAGTTTTCGTCTTTTCAAGTTTTTGCAAAATCATAAGCATTTGCTTCATCTTGGCTTATTTTTTGTCTTTTCTTGCTTATTAGTGTTAATTATGCTTAATTAGTTTTAGTTTATGCTTTTGTATCACTTGTTATTGCTTATTCTTTAAAACTGCCTTATTTAGTGTAATCTGCCACTTTCTTATTGAGCTTATTTGAGTGCTTAATTTCTGTTGATATTTGTTCATTAATGCTTAATATGTTGATATGATCATCCGTTGTTAGAAACCTCAGCTTAAATCTTTTTAAATCAGTCTTAAAATGGCTTTAATTTTCTTAAAGGGGTGTTTGGGTTAAGACTCAAAGTGGGTCAATTGGTGTCAAAGCCACTTGGGTCATTTTGACCAGATTTCATAACCATTTTTAGTTAGTATAAATTAGTTTTTATAGATTTTGAGAGTTTAAAATTTGGTTTTAAGGTTTTTATAACCACCCTTTGAATCTGTGGTGACAGAATTGATTCAAAGGGCTTGGTTGGTTAAGCTTGTTTGTGTTGGCTTTTGAGCCTCATTTTGTGTTCAAATTGGTGTCAAAGTAGAGTAGATATAGAGTCCTTGTGGTTAGCTCAAGTATGGGGGATCGAGTCAGGCTCAAGACTTGGTGAACAAAAATAAGCGCTTCTCGGGAGGCAACCTGGTATGTGTTTAATTACACATACCTTTGACCACTAAAACAGGACTTAAATGACTAAAAACGTACCAAAAATACATTGTATTTGTATGTTTTGCATTTGTGTTGTGTAGGAAACGGATATTCAAGAAAAGGGCAAAAACAAAGCAAAAAATGACAAAACCGAGCACGAGAATCAAAAGAGCGTGAAAAGAAGTCAAAGTCAAAGCCAAAGTCAACCCTGAAAAAGTCAAAGTCAATAGTCAAAGTCAAAGTCAACTCCGAGAAGCTGAATCAGAAGAATACAAACTCGAGGGACCAAAAATACCAAATCATTAAGTTGTATGTTAAAGATAAACTTCAAGGGGTGGAAATGCAAATTAAGTGAAATATAACTTTAGGGGTTGATTCTGCCAAACCCCTAAAGTTGTATCGCCACAAGGACCATGCATGTAATAAACATATATGAGTTGAGGGGCTTGTGTTGACAAGTCCTCAAAACTATCAAAACCACCAAGGACTGAATTTGCAATACAGTATATAACCATGAGGGACCATTTATGCCATTTTCCCAAAAGTTTAAACACCACAAGGACTATACGTGCAAGGAGATAATACAAGTTGGAGGGCCCAACTTGTGCATCCCCCAAACCTTCACCCCTGTTACCCCCAACCTTTATAAAACCAACTTTCCCGCCAACAAAACCCAAGAACCATTCACGGGTTTCCTTCCCTCCTTTTACCCTGTAAACTCTAAAGTTCAGGGGATTTACCATCACCCTCACCTCCACTACTCAACCCTAATCACATGATACCATGCCATGCTGGCAATCCCATAATTTTCCATGAAAATCACACGAATCAAGGGCCCATTCTTTGGACCCATTCTTGGTGCTTAAAAATAAGCACAAATGTGCCCCTTTGTCTGTTTGCATACCATTTTTATGTCAGATAGCTTATTAGCTATTCTCAGCTTATTTCTTATTCATTTTTGCTCATTTTAGTTTACATTTGCTTATTATGTATATTTAATTAATTTTCTTTGCTTATTTGGTCTTGTCGAATGCTTATTTGTGCTTAAAATCCAAAAAAATTGAGTTTAGATAAGACTTGGTATAAAAAAACCAAACCTACCAGCTTATTGTGGCTTTTTATGGCTTATTTAGTGAGTTTTGTAAAAAGTTGTAGTTAGAAAAAATGCTTATTTTTGTCTTTTCTACAAGTTTGTGAAAAAAAATTTCAAAAAAAAAATAAAAGGGGAAAGTGGAAGTCAGGGGTGAGCTAGGGCTCGAACCCCCGACCTCAACACTCTCACCCTTTTACACACACACTCTACCGCTGTGCTACAATAGCTCATCCGGTAGAGTTTGTGTTTGTTTTATTCTTATACACGTTTTAGCCCAATAAGCTTATAAACTGTTTTGATTTTTAACAGCTTATTGCGATAAGCTGTGTCAACCAACTTATTTTTCTAGGATTCCTTATAACTTTAGCTATTTTCTGTATTTTTTTCAGAATTTTATAAAATAGTTTAGTATTTTTTATAATTTATTTAGATTAAAAACTTAAAAAATTCATAAAAAATAAAATATTAATCAGAAAAATATAAATCTTTTTTTTTAATTTTCTTTTATTACATAGTTTCTAGGAAAAATATTAGTGTTTTCATAGGGTCATTTTTGCAACTTTTCATTTTTTAAAGAACGGGATTCGATCTCGTTCTCGTTCTTTCTCGTTTTTAGCTCAAAACACCTCCGTTTTTGTTCTAGTTTTTTTTATTCTTCATTTTTAGCTCATTTAAAGTAAAAAAAATTACATTAGGGTTAAAATTAGATAATTTAGGTTTTTAGCTCGCGTTTTTACGTCACCGTTTTAGGATTTAAGTTAAATTGCTTTCGTTTTAGGTTTTCTTTTGCTTGATTTTGCATTTTTACTTGTAGTAATAGAAAACCAATCATAATCTTGTCATATTCAAACATCAAATATCAAATCGTCATTCGATTTTCAATTGCACACCTCGTTGGGACATAACGACCCGGGAAATCAAACTTCCGGATATATATTGATTCTATTTGTGAATTTTGACTTTTTGCCTTGGTCAAGGGCAATTGGTTGGGATTTGCATTGTGTTATATTATATATATACTATCAAACGAATCAATTTTTGGCGCCGTTGCCGGGGAGGCTGTGAAACGATTATCGTAACGTTTGACAATTTGTGTTTGAATTTGTGAATATTTCTTCTATTTTTATAAAAATATAAAAAATACAAAAATATTTTTCATTTTCTTTTATTAGTATAATTATCATATAAAAACAAAAGAAAAATCAAAAAGATAAAAAAAAATTGTCCATAAAAAGAAATAATAAATAAATTCACCAAGTTGGTAAAAGAACACCAACATATAATACTTTCCATTGAAGTATTATCCATCAATAAGTTCCCAAACAAAAGATTCAAAAACTTGCCATTTGTGTCACTTACGAGGTACGGCTCACCTTGAAAAGTTAAACAAGCTATAAAGTGGGTATAAGGCGGGTTGTTCCGAGGAACTACGACCCTAAAGGAGAAAGGTTCTTAAAAGTACCGTGCTTTCCTTCTCCTCCGCTCACCTGTGCGTTTATCTTTTTAAGAGCTACCGTGAAGTAAGTCGATTATTTGGTTGAAGTTGTCCTATCTCGTTGTCCGTTAAAATAAATTGTAAATAGATTATTGAAAAACCAAAAAAAAAAATTAGTATAAATTATCTTTTTATATTTCTATTTTGTGCATGCGCACTCGTTCTCAATCCCGTAGACGTAGACAACAACAAGTCCCACAGACTTCTGTTGAACCATTTGATCTTGAGAAACCTAATAATAATCAAGATCCTCCCAATCCTCTCGTAGTTACGATGGCCGATAATCGTACTATGGCGGAATTGCTCCAAGCACCCATCGAGGGTTACGAGGATGCAATCGTTGTTCCCGCAATCACCGCGGACAACTTTGAGCTCAAGCATAGTTTGCTTACTCTTGTTCAAAATAAACAATTTTTTAGACATAACAAGGAGGACCCGCATGCTCACATTCGATATTTCAACAAGATCACTTCTACAATGAAGTACTCAAACGTCCCGAGTACGTCGGTTAAGCTTATGCTTTTCCCATTTTCCCTCGAGGGAGCAGCCCAGATTTGGCTTGAAAAAGAACCCTCTCGATCGATTTTAACTTGGGATGATCTTGTTTCGAAATTCATCAACAATTTTTACCTCCCTTCCAAGATGTCAAATCTTCGTAACGAAATCACAATTTCAACAAAGATTTACGAATCTTTTATGAAGCATGGACCGATTCAAGGAATCTTCTTCGGCATGCCCCGCAATCATAGGGTTTTTCGGAATTGCATCAACTCGATACATTCTATAATGCCTTGAACTCGAATGATCAAGATTCATTGAACTCCGCCGCGGGTGGTAACTTTCGATAAAATGCCTCGAGAATGCTAAATCATCGAGGCCATGTCCAATGTTCGTCAATCACGACGCAAGGCCATTGTTGGCCCCACCCCCCGCAAAGTAAGTACGAGCTCTTCTACCCCCGGTATTTCACCCGATGTTGCTAAACTTAAAGACATGGTGAAAGCATTGCTTCTTGATAAGAAAAACCAATCCCAAGCTCCCGCTGCCGTAAAAGCGGTCGAGGAAAGTTGTGTAACTTGTGGTGGTGCTTATTCTCACTGAAATTGTCCCGCCACCGATGGCAACGTTTATCGTGACAATATTCAAGAGTACGTGTCACAAGCCGTCGCAGTTAACTACAACCAAAGAAAATACGGTTGTTACCCCGACCTCTGATGATACAAATCAAAGTTGAACCCTCCCTTTTCCTCCCGTTTAACAAAACCAAGGAAATAATCAGAACCGTTACAACCAAAATCGGGGGAATAACCACAACCAGGGCCCAATTTTTTGACCCCCGGTTAATCAACCACCAGCTTACCAAGCTCCATCTTACCAGGCCCCAGCTCCTCAGGCACATGGTGTGTCAAAAGCTGATTTTGAAAGCTACGTCAAAGCTAACGATGTAGTGATGCAAAACATGCAAAGGCAAATGACCAATATAACGGACCTGCTCACCAAATTTGTAAATAGTAATACCGCTTCTACTTCGGGCTCGGGTTCTCTTCCTACCCCCCCCGCCGCAGTCACATTGCTAACCCGAAAAGGTGTTTTGAAACAATCACCACCCGAAGTGGTATTTCCTATAATGGACCTCAAGTTTCACCTCCGATTTCTTCTCTTCCTAAGGAGATGGAAAACAAACCCGAGGGGACAAAGGATATGGTGCAACCAAGCACCGAAAACATCCAACCTCAGGTGGTCCAAATTAATGACCAAATTGGTGAGCCCATTGTTGCTTCAAAAACTAAACTAATTGAAAAAAAGACTTGTGAGCCTAGAAAATAATAAAAAAATAAAAAAACTAAACTAAGAAAAAAAAACTAAAAAATGGATCCAACATTGACATTGCCTTATCCTTCAAGGCCAACAAGAAAAGCTACTTCCGGGAAAAAGACGATCTTCTTCTTCGAGCTTCAAAATGTATGGAGAAATTTTGGAATCTCCATCGACTAAGTTGTAGCGACACTCTCATATACATGCCCAAATTTGCACCAATGTTTAGAAAACTCCTCAATAACAAAGATAAGATACTTGAGCTGACCAAGACACCGGTGAATGAGAATTGCTCGGCGGTTATCCTCAAAAAGTTTCCCGAAAAACTTGGAGACCCTGGTAGATTTCTTATACCGTGTGATTTTCCGGAGATGAATGAATGCTTGGCCTTGGCATCTCGTGCAAGGCATCAACCAAATGCCTCCTCTCATCTCACATTTGGAAAGAGCTAAATCTGTCTCCCAGATTTACCCCAAGTCCCAAATGATACTTGAACTTGCCAACAGAACGATTTCTACTCTAACCGGCATTGCCGAGGAATTTTTGTGAAAGTTGAACGTTCCCTTCTTTCCCTTTTCTGGCCCGATTTCGTGTCGTTGAATTAAGACGTGCCGATCCTGGGTTCCCCTAACTTAGTGGAACCCTTTCTTGAGAACGGTACATGCCTTGAAGATGTTCACGTGAACAAAGGACCCTTAGACATATGACCAATCTGTGGCCTCAAAGTGGTGATACCTAAGACTTTCTCCAACATATCATTGTATCGGTTTAACCAGAGTCAATGTTATTGACTTTGCTTGTGAAGAATATGTTCAAGAAGTACTTGAAATTCTAAAAGTTCAATTCCCACTTCCCCTCGGACTATGAATTCGAGTCCGCTCTCCATCTTCATTCCCCGTCGGAGGAAGTGATTTTCTAATGGAAGAGATCGATGCATTTTTTGAACACGATGATTCAATACCACCGGGTGTTGATGACATTTATGATTCTGAGGGAGATACTGTTTACCTTGAGGAATTATTAAGTGTGATCAATAATGACCCAAATCTCCCTCCGTCGCCAGTTTGTGAAATTAATGTTCCTAAAAAGATTAAATCTTCATGTGAAGATCCTCCTGACCTAGAACTCAGAGACTTACCATCCCATCTTAAGTATGCGTTTTTGGAGGGTGATGACAAATTACCCGTCAGAATCGCTAAAAACTTAAAAGATGAGGATAAAACCGCTCTGATCAAGGTTCTCAAGTCACATAAACATGCCATGGCTTGGAAGATTTATGATATTAAGGGGATAGATCCATAATTTTACACCCATAAGATTTTGATGGAGGAAAATGCCAAACTCGTAGTTCAACATCAGAGAAGGGTTAACCCCAAAATCCATGAGGTTATTAAGCAAGAAGTTATCAAACTTCTTGATGTCGGGTTAATTTACCCTATCTCTGACAGTCCCTGGGTAAACCCGGTTCATTGTGTCCCTAAGAAGGGAGGCATAACCATGGTAAAAAATGAAGAAAATGAGTTAATACCCACTAGGTTGGTTACGAGATGGCGAGTTTGCATCGACTACTGAAAACTTAATGATGCAACTCGTAAAGACCATTTCTCGTTGCTATTTATGGACCAGATGCTTGAAAGATTAGCCAAAAATGAGTACTATTGCTTTTTGGACGGATTCTTCGGCTATTTTCAGATCCCGATTGACCCACGTGATCAAGAAAAGACTACCTTCACCCGCCCTTACGAGACATTTGCCTATCGTCACATGCCTTTTAGTTTATGCAATGCACCGAGCACGTTCTAGAGGTGTATGGTTGCAATCTTTCAAGATATGATTGAGAAAACCATGGAAGTCTTCATGGATGATTTCTCGGTTTTTGGTGATTCTTTCTCCTTTTGCCTTTCCCATTTAGACAAAATGCTCCAAAGGTGTGAAGACACCAATCTTGTGCTAAATTGGGAAAAGTGCCACTTTATGGTTAAGGAAGGTATAATCCTTGGCCATAAGATTTCTAAGATCGGGATTGAGGTTGATAAGGAGAAAGTTGATGTCATTGCAAAATTGCCTCATCCCACGACCGTGAAGGGTATCGATTTCTCGGTCATAGCCGGGTTTCTACCGCCGATTATTAGGATTTTTCCAAAATCGCCTGGCCTATGGACCCACCTCCTTTAAAAAGGAAACTCTGTTTATCTTTTCGAAGGAATCAACATCGAAGCATTTGAGACCCTAGATGAGTTAACCCAGACTCCATTTAAGTTTGCCCCCGTTAGGACTTGCCCTTTGAAATCATATGTATGCAAGTGGTATTTTGATGTGGGGCATCCTAGGCAAACGAAAGACCAAACACTTCCAGGCCCCCAGCCGATACTCTATGCAACAAAACCATGACCGAGGCCTCAAGCACATATACTACAACGAAAAAGAATTACTTCCGTATGGATGCTTTGGAGAAATTCGCCTAATCGTGTCTGTCTAAAAGCATAGTGTAATATGGACCATTCGGCTCTCAAGTTATCTGCTCGCTCACAGGATGCTAAGACAAGATTTGCTCGTAGATTTTTGCTGCTCCAAGAATTTGATGTCGTTATCCTGATAAAAAAGGAGCAGAAATCTCGCCGCCGACCACCTTTCTAGACTTGAAAATCCCCATCAAAGTGAGCTCAGAGAAATAAGGAAATTATCGAAACATTCCCTCTCAGACACTTGGGATGGTTACCTTGTGGGGGATGATAATGCCCATGGTTTGCCGGTTTTTGGCAACTACCATGCGGTGAATTTGTGATCAAATGATGCCCGTCCTAGCAGAAAAATAAGTTTTCAAAGATGTCAAGCAGACTTTTGGACGACCCTATCTTGTTTTAAGATATGTGCATCAGTGAGCTGGCGGTGTATGCAACGGCAAGGAAGCTCTCGACATCCTCGAAGCTTGCCATAATGGACCCACGGGGGGACATCATGGTGCAAATCTCACCGCCAAAAAAGTCTTTGATGCCTGGTTCTGTCTGGCCCCACACGATTTACAAAGAATCCCAGCGATGTTAAAAAAAAACTGCGATTCATGCAGCGTCAAGGAAAATAGTTCACAAACGTGATGAGATGCCTCAAATTCCATCCCAAGTTTGTTAAATCTTTGATCGTGGGGGCATTGACTTCATGGGGCCGTTCTCTGTCTTCAAGAGGGAACAATAATACGACGTGGCCGTCGATTTACTTGTCGAAATGGTTGAAGCAAAAGCATTCCCACACTAATGACGCCGAGTTGTTTGCAAATTTCTCAAATCTCTCTTCGCCAAATTCAGTGCTCCTCGTGCAATCATAATTGATCGCGGAACCCATTTTTGCAATGACCAGTTTGCAAAGGTCATGCTTAAATACGGAGTCATTCATCGTCTCTCCACCGCTACAACACCCCCAACAACAAGTGGGCATTGAGGGTATCCAATCGTGGCTTAAAAGAATTCTTGAAAGGACCATAGGCGAAAACGTTCGCTTGGTCCGGATAAACTAGATGACGCACTTGGGCCTTCCGTAAGCTTACAAAACACCCATTGGGTGTACTCCATACAACTAGTGTAACGGAAAGCATTCATCTACCGATTGATTCGAGAACAAAGCCATTAGCTTAAAGTCATGCAACTTTGACCTAGTAGCCCGCGGGCAATCACCGAAAGGTTCAACTCAATGAGCAAAATGAACTTCGTGATCATGCATATGAAAACTCTTTGATCTATAAAGAGAAAACAAAGAGAATCCATGACTCCAAGATTAAAAACCGTGTTTTCAACGTCGGTGATCGAGTCCTCCTCTTTAACTCTAGATTGAAGATTTTCTCGGGCAAAGCGTAAACCCCTGAGTGGACCATTTCACTGTAACCCAAGTCTTTCCATATGGCACTGTCGAGTTATCCCAAAACTCCGGGCCAAATTTCAAAGTGAATGGTCATCGTTTAAAGCACTACTTTGGAGGGGACGTACCACAATTGGTAGTCCCGGATCTCTAGACTTTCCCCATGGACCAATGAATGCAGGGATCGAGTCGAGCTTGTGACTCGGTGAACAAAAACAAGTCGCTTCGTGGGTGGCAACCCATGCTTATCTGTAGTGTTTAGTAATGAATAAGTGTTTTGTGTGAGGAGGCCTTCCTCTTCCATTACCCGTGTTCAACACCTTGTGAGATGATTGAGGATTGTTGTTGTTAGTTAGTTGATGAAGGTGCATCTTGATCAATAGTTATTGATGAAGGTGAACAGGCTATATCAACAGCTCTTGGTGCAGTAGCGACTAGAACTGGAGAAACAACACTTGATGGAGGGTTGAAGTATTCATTGAACATAGGTTGAAACAAACAATCCCAATAATTTCTTGTTGGTGGTTTAAAAGGTTGTTAAGGAACAAGGTTTGGTACAAGTCCTGAACTGGATGTTGCAGGAGTCATTGATTGAAGCCCGAGTCCTCAATTGTTTAAAAGCCATCATTGTCAGCTCATCGAACGTTACATGAATAGTTTCCATGATTTTCAGGGATCTCCTGTTATAGATTCTGAAGAAATGAGAATAAATTTTGACCCGTGTCGAGCGTGTTAAGCTCTAGCTTTTCCCTAACATTTAGACTAAGGCTTCGCATGGGACGACTTAAAAATTAACGAAGAACGAAAAATGATAAGTGTTATTTACAAGTGGGGATGCTAAACAGCGGATATTTGGATATCTTAAGAGTCTCATAAGAGTAACTTGTGGCTTTTTCTCCCCGAAGTTCTTAAAATGACTAATAATACGTGCTTTCTTCTGTTTCTACTTGAAATCGTCATTTTATAAAAAGAAGCTCTTTCGGAAACGTTAAATTCAATCCTAGTTCAAAATTATACTTAAGTTTTCTAAAACGAAATTTTTCTACTCCGTGTATAAAAGTTGCAAATAATGAATAATAATAAGTAGAACAAATATCTCTGTCCAGTTTACTTTAACTGTCGAGGCGTGGCCGAAGATGAAGTCTCTTCATATAAGGCGGGGACCGGTGTCATAATAAGTAGAATAACCTCTTGTCGACTCGCTATCGATGTGGCTTCGAGATAAAAGGCACCGGTAATATATTATGATTACAGCAAAAAAAAAGTTGTGTTGCAAAAATATAAATATGTTGTGAATAAATAAAGTAAAGATTTCTTTTTCTAAAACTTAAATATCTTTTTGAACTAAGATTAAATTGCTTTAAGATTTCAAGGGTTTCGGTTGCCGTCGGTAGATTATTTCGATTAAGTATTCTCCGCGGGGTGTCAAAAACCTGGGCACTTAGCTGATGAGGCTGGGACGTTCCGAGAAAAAAGGTCGCTACATGGAATAGTCTTACCGATGAGATCATTAATCTTTGAAATTTGCGTGCTTTGAGTTGTGATTCCCTTCGAGTTTGTCTTTTACGGTAAATTTAAAGAATTCCCGATTTTGAAGTTGGAGTATTTCGATTACATTCCGGTTCTCTGTGGGGCTTCAAACACCTGATGACCTAAGCCGATCTCGGCTGGGATTCATCGAGAAAATGGGCGTACATGGATGATCTAACCTTCGAATCTTAATTCTTGGAAATATCGCTTTTATAAAAACAACTTTGTGAAAGATGCAACTATCTAAAATTGTCGTTTGATGGTTTAATCTAGAATTGAGCACACTGACATAAATCTATAAATTGTCGGGAGCGAAAAGTTTACAAGTTGTAATTACAGATAGTGTTAGGATAGTGATGTTAGCATCTTTTAATTGTACTTAATACGGTTAATTTTGTTTTAAGCTTGGTTTGGAATGAGTGAAAAGTCGGGAACGATGAAAAATCGGGGACGATGAATTTATCCGTCAGGACATCCATAGATTATTCTATGGGCGCTTCTCATTCTATAATCTCAGTGTTGATAAAATAAAGTTAGTCAAGCATGTTAGTTAGTTGAGAAAAGAAAAAGGAAAAATCCAAAAAAATTAGGGATAGTTAGTGTAAATATAAAAAATGGTGAAAACGGGACTTGTCGAAGCTATTGATTCTTTAGTTCCCCTTGACGAACACTTAGCTACTTTTCGAGGTTATTAGTCGAGGGGGATTGAGATTCTTGGTTTTCTTAAGTGTTTACTTCATAACATTGCGTGAGGACACGACAATATCTTAGTATGGGGGATTTTGGTATGTGCTTAATTACACATACCATTTTCCATTAAAAACGGACTTAAATGACTAAAAACGTACCAAAAATACATTGTATTTGTATGTTTTGCATTTGTATTGTGCAGGAAACGGATATTCAAGAAAAGGACAAAAACAAAGCTAAAAAGGACAAAACCGAGCACGAGAATGAAAAGAGCGTGAAGAAACAGTCAAAGTCAAAAAGTCAATAGAAAAGTCAACCCCGACAAAGTCAAAGTCAACCCCGAGAAGCTGAATCAGAAAAATACAAACTTGAGGGACCAAAAATGCCAAATCATAAAGTTGTATGTTAAAGATAAACTTCAAGGGGTGGAAATGCAATTTAAGTGAAATATAACTTTAGGGGTTGATTCTGCCAAACCCCTAAAGTTGTATCACCACAAGGACCATGCATGTAATAACTCATATAACAATGAGGGGCTGTTTTTGCCAACCCCTCATAAACTTTACCACACAAGGACTTGATTTGCAATATGAGATATATAGTTGAGGGGTTAAAGTTGCCAACTAGCCAAACCTTTTAAACCTGTTACCCCCAACCTTTATAAAACCAATTTTCCCGCCAACAAAACCCAACAACCATTCACAGGGTTCCTTCCCTCCTTTTACCCTGTAAACTCTAAAGTTCAGGGGATTTACCATCACCCTCACCTCCACTAATCAACCCTAATCACATGATACCATGCCATGCTGGTAATCCCACAATTTTCCATGAAAATCACACGAATCAAGGGCTGTGATTAATAAAAAGAAGCACAAGGGATATCAATGGCCAAGATTGAAGCTTCAAGCCTCTCACAAAAGAAACACAACCTGGAAGACCAAGTCTTGAAGAGAGTAGTATAAATTTAGGCCATTTGTAGCCGAATATGGCATCTAGTTCTGAATTAAGTTTTTTTTAACTTATTATAGTCTTTTATCAGCTTATTTACAGCTTATTGTAACTTTTTATTCACCCTTGTACTGTTTTCAAAGTTTAATGAAGTTTTGAGGTTTATATGTTAAAATTCAAAATTTAAAAAAAAACAAAAAAAAATAATTTTCTGCAAAGGCAATGGAGCATGGTAAATTCAGGATGGCCATGGTTGTAGAGCTTATTGGTAAGTATTAGGTGTGTTTGTGTTTGCTGAAATTCAAGAAAAAGCTTAAGGAACTTGTAAGTTCCTTATTTTCCCATTTTTTTGCAAAATCACTGTAGCATTGCTTATCTTGGCTTATTTCTGCTTATTTTGTTCATTATCAGCTTAAGATGTCATAAGTTAGCATATTAGATCATAAATATTACTTAAATTCAAATTTAAGTTAAATCTGCTTATTCTCTAGTTTAAACTGCTTATTAGCTCATCCTTTAAATAAGTACTTATTTATCTTTGATTTTTGCTTATTTGCCTTTCATTATCATAGTGCACGATCTGTTGTTAGTTTTCTTAACTTATTTTGGTCTAATCTAGTGTAAAAAAGACAAATTCAGTTTCTAAAGGGGTGTTTGGCACAGCATAAGTTTTTGGCTTATTGCTGTCAAAAAAACCCTTAAGGTTTTGAAAAATCCAAATTCAAGAGCTCATTTAAGCTTATATAAGCTGTTTTTAAGCTGTTTGAAAGCCTTAAGCTTAGTTTTACAAGTTTCTCTAAGTGCTACTTAAAATTTGACTTTTAAATCCAAGATAAACTGCTTATTTGGATAAGCCATGCTTGATGGCTTAATTTTGTACATTTTGAGTCTCAATTGAGTGTTAGAGTGTTGTAGCAAAGGTGCATTATAGGGGGATAGTATGGTTTAGAGTTTAGGTAAAAATCTGCATATTTAGTTAAGTGTTTAAAAAAGGAAAAATGAAGAAACAGCTTTTACTTGTGCTTATTCTGGCTTATCCAGAATTTCAAACTCCATTTTCTTTACAATTTTGAATAGCTGTTAGGCCATACTTTAAGCTCACATAAGCCCCTAGTCCTTAGTTTCTATTTGAAAGCTTAAAATTAAGCTTGAAAAGCCCATCATAGGTTGTTTGGCTCAAAAGCTCCCCTGGTGCTGAGAGTGCTTATTTGTGCTTATTTTGTGATTTGCTTGCTGATTCTTGTACTTAAGTGCTTATTAGGTTTGCTTAAGTGTGTGTCTTTGCTTATTTCTCATTTCCAATTGCTTATTTGTAGTTAAGAGCTAATACTGCCGATTTCAAAGTGCTTTTTTATAGCTTATATTTGTTTCAAAGTCATTTCTTTCTTATGAATCATGTAGACCCTAGGATAAGGTTTAAAAATTCATAAGCCAGTTTTCCTAAATTTTCTTTCTTATAGCTTAAAAACAAGCCCAAAGTGGCCTGTTTGTCTGTTTTGTATGCAAGTTTATGTCAGATAGCTTATTTGAATTTCTTAGCTTATTTTTCATTCCCTTGTGCTTATTTAGGTCTGCATTGGTTTATTAGGTGTAAGCAAGTCTAAATTAGTTGCTTATTTGTTCTTTTGTAGCTTATTCAGTCCAATAAGCTCAACAACTTAGCTTATTTTCTTAAGAACCTTGTGTTACTGTCTGTTTGGTTTTGCTTATTTCAGGGCTTATTTGTGGTTAACAAAAAAGGTGTTTTTGTAAAAGTTGGTTAATTTTAGCTTATTTACAAGTTTGTAAAAAGAAATTTAAAAATAAATAAATAAATAAAAAGGGGAAAGTGGAGGTCCAGGGTGAGCCTGAGCTCGAACCCAAGACCTCAACACTTTCAACCCTTTACACACACACTCTACCGCTGTGCTACAATAGCTCATCCGGTAGAGTTTGTGTTTGTTTTATTCTTATACACGTTTTTGGCCCAATAAGCTTATAAGCTGTTTTGATTTTTAACAGCTTATTGCGATAAGCTGTGTCAACCAACTCATTTTTCTTAGGATCGTCATAACTTTATCTATTTTTTGTATTTTTTTTAGATTTTTATATAAACGTTTAGTATTTTTTATAATTTATTTAGATTAAAAACTTAAAAAATTCATAAAAAATAAAATATTAATCAGAAAAATATAAATCTTTTTTTTAAAATTTTCTTTTATTACATAGTTTCTAGGAAAAATATTAGTGTTTTCATAGGGTCATTTTTGCAACTTTTCATTTTTTAAAGAACGGGATTCGATCCCGTTCTCGTTCTTTCTCGTTTTTAGCTCAAAACACCTCCGTTTTTGTTCTAGTTTTTTTTATTCTTCATTTTTAGTCATTTTTAGCTCATTTAAAGTAAAAAATTTACATTAGGGTTAAAATTAGATAATTTAGGTTTTTAGCTCGCGTTTTTACGTCACCGTTTTAGGATTTAAGTTAAATTACTTTCGTTTTAGGTTTTCTTTTGCTTGATTTTGCATTTTTACTTGTAGTAATAGAAAACCAATCATAATCTTGTCATATTCAAACATCAAATATCAAATCGTCATTCGATTTTCAATTGCACACCTCTTTGGGACATAACGACCCGGGAAATTAAACTTTCGGATATATATTGATTCTATTTGTGAATTTTGACTTTTTGCCTTGGTCAAGGGCAATTGGTTGGGATTTGCCTAGTATTATATATATACTATCAATCGAATCATTAGGGTTCAGAGGGTTGTCCTGAACCTTCACCCTCAACTACTTATGGTACCAACATAGATGCAAACAATGGAGTAACTGTCCCTGAAAAAT
>BQNB010064857.1:23310-35149 GCA_026074375.1 Tanacetum coccineum
ATAGATATATATATATATATATGTAGTTTGGATCAAATGAGAAGTAATATTAAAATATAAAGGATGAGAAGTAATTATAACCGCATATCCAAGATGCACTGACCTAAATTAGATGCATCTCTATAATTATAGATGCATCATAGTGTGTTTTTTTAGCTTAAAGTTAGATGCATATACGTATATTGGATGCATTTGATAATTTCTCTTTTATTTTGTTCCACTACACGTGTCAAAATCATAATAATCAATTTGCACCATTTACATTTCAAAATAACTTTCAAAATTCAAAATGGTTCATCTAAATGAATTGAAATGCATCTAATGCAATTCGTTGCATCTCAAATGTGTGGTTATAGTCATTTCTCACCACTTTTTATTTTAATTTACTTCTCACTGGATCCTTACTCTCTCTCTCTCTCTCTCTCTCTCTCTCTCTCTCTCTCTCTCTCTCTCTCTCTCTCTCTCTCTCTATCTCTCTCTCTCTTTATATATATATATATAATAAAAGAAGCTTTTTTTGAAAACTTGCCACGTCATTTAATTCAAGCTGGCAAAAAACTAGTAGGGGTGTTCGCGGGGCGGTTCGGTTCGGTTAGTTGAATGATTTAAACTATCCGTCGCGGGGCGGGTAATTAATTTTACTATCCGTCGCCGAACCGTACTAGGCGGGTAACCGGACATGCGGGTACCCGAAGTGAGCGGTTACCCGCGGTTCGGGTCACGGTTAACCGTTTTTGACGTTTAATAGAGTTAACCGTATAAAAAAATAACATAGTCCAGAACATAAAATGTATTTCTAGTAAAATTAAATGACGTTGAATTTAAAAGTCATATAAAACTTAAGTATTTTGTTACAATAATTGCATTCAAATATTCATATATAACGTATTAACAAAAAATATTACTCGACGTTATAGATTACGATCACATTAATCAATTTTCACACATAGATTTTTACAAATGTTTACTTTACGAGCGAAAAAGTCGTTATACAATAAAAGTATTGCAATAATCGGTTAATACTTGTACAATTATTTGAATATTAGTTAGAAAATAATCATGTATAATATGCACGGTTCGGTTCGGTTAACCGCGGATATCTAAAAGTAAAAACCGAAACCGAACCATTATAAGCGGGTTTTTTCGGTTTCGGTTTTTTTCGGTTTCAGTTTCTTCGGTTTCGGGTTTTTTCGGTTTTGGATTGAGCGGTTCGGCCCGGTTCGTCGGTTTTACGGTTTTTTTGAACACCCCTACTACTTATCATATTTTCTTTGAAGTTCATCTGCCAGCACTAATATTCACCTACCAGGTAATAACTGTGTACTAGCAGTAGTAAACACTTGGCATATTTTCTTTGAAATCTCTAAGCAATTCTAACTCCATCTGAGCCGCATTAACATAAACATGAGCAACAGTAATTCAAACAACATTAAGAAGACTTTTAATCCCAATAATCCTCCCCTAAACTTGATATTCTTCTTCAAAATCATCAAGTTTCTTTATTTAAAGCTTCATCAACACCAGGAGGATGCTTCTAAACACTTCTTTACTTCTTAAGTTGTTTTATGATGAATTTAATAAGCTGATAAGCCATTTCACTTTCATAATCAATAATAAGCTTCTTTTCTAACATCATTAAAAGTGTAAGTGGTTCAAGAGGATACTTCTTCTCTACCAACATATAAATCTGCATATGTTGCATCCTTAAGGAATGTACTCCGCATGAGTCATACAGCTTCCAATCCAACACTTGGTATGCTTGTTGATTCCTCCATACTTTATCTTCTATATGTGGTTTAAACATTGTTTTCAAATCACCCCATAACAAGAAATCCAAGTCTTCCAGTGGTCTTGTTGACTCAAATTTAGCTTTTACCAACTTGTACAAATCTTCCAAATCTTGCCTGACATAACTTTTAAGCATTTCATTAAAGATCATGTACGTTTGAGACTTTCCATCAGCTCTCATTATTTGATAATAGCTTTTTCTTCCTTCTTTATAAATCTTCCAGCCAACAATACTTGGAGACTTAACAGCTAAAGGTATAGCATCAATTGTTACTTCTTCTTCATCTGGAGTGATTTCCAAACACTGTTTAAGCTATGCTGTTTCTTTGTCATCTTCCACCTTCTGCTTCTTTGTAATTTCTTTTACCAGTTCTGTTTTTGCTCTCTTTTCTTTACCTTCCACCAACTCTATTCTATAGTCTTCAAATGTATTTACCCTTTTGAATGCTATGTCAAACATCTATTGGATAGAATCAAACCCTTTCAACTTCAAATCTTGGAGCTTGTATCTTTCCATGTTCTTTAGGTAAGTACACATTATCTTTCTACCTCGTGTATTAAATACATGGCAGTCTTGTCTACTTCTAAACTTCAATATCAGAACTAAATTGTGGGATAACACCTCACAGGCAATGTTATATGTTTTCCAAATAAAGGGATCATAGTAAATTCACATAAATGGGGAAAAAATCCACAACATGATTTGATAGTTAACCTCCCAGTATTAAATATCAATTTAATACATGACAGAACACCTTTAGGCTGAGATTTTTTTGGGCAATAGGTGCTGCATACACCAAAATCTTTTGGGACAAAAATACTACCTTACCCCTTCTTTCCAAGTATACTCAAACTGTTTGTTTGAGAATTAGGCTCATATATAAAACAATAAATCAAAATAAATCGGACTTAACCGCCATGGCTGCATTTGTACTAAAACATGAAACGCCCCGCCAAGATACGGAAAATCTCGTTATTTGAATTATTATATCAGATAACTGGTTCATCACAGCCCCATTCAGAAGAAATTTGGTTGTAATCAACCAACATGGCGGCATTACTAAAAACAATACAAATGCCTCGCCAAGATACGGTTGATACAAATATATTGCCCCGCCAACAAACCGATTTAAACGGTTGGGCTGCAATTTAAAAACAATACAAATGCCCCGCCAAGATATGCTGTTAAATAGGGACACATAACAAGTCATTAAAAGTATATACATATAACCACATTAAACTAGTGCAATTAATATCAAGAGCATACAAGGTTGATATCATAAACATTATAACGTTACCTCATAAAGGCCAATAATTAATACTGTAAAAAATAATAAGATCACAACATGACTTAAGCACTAACAAGCAATGCAGTTTGTTATAATAGACTTTTTGGTGTTTCAGCCAAATAATTAGCCAAATATAATTAGCAAAACTTGAAATTAACCGAACACGCAACGAATCCACTAAATTAATCAACCATCCAGAATTTTTAGACTAATAAGAACTGTTAGCCTTAATTATATTAAGTCAAACAAGAATGTTATCGGTCTTAGAAAGTCAAAATAGGTCTTGTATTGTAATAGGCTAGTCGGGTTCAACGGGCTTGGATTGTAATCTAATATTGTCCGTGTTTCGGGCTTAAAGCCCAAGTTAAACCAAGCCCGGCCCGTTTAGAAAGCCCAAGTGCCTAGCTAGAAGGCTAGGGTATAAATATCCCTTCACCACACTTGGTGAAGGGTGTTGGTTACATTTTCTCACACACTTGTAATCCTCCAAACTCTCTCTAATCTAATATTCTCTTTGTTTCTCTCTCTACTTTCTCTCTCTAAGATTTCTTCTTATTTTCTAGCATCTTGGTATAGATTATAGTTGTGTAATGGATTAAACTAGTGGGATAACATGTGGTATCACTCGCCAAGGGGTGTTTAGTGTTTGATTTGTGAAAAATTCGTGGGTTCTTGTTGGTTTTTTCTTTGGTTCGAAAAAAAGAAAAAAAAAGCAAAAAAAAAATCAACTTTGATCTTTGTTTCGTGGTTAAATGTGTTAAAGACTTGTACTTTTGGGCTTAGATCACTTCCTTGCATCATTACTAAGTGGTTTTAACATCATTTCGTAGCTTACAAGAAAGTTTGAAGATTTTTTCTTGGCTGCGTTTTGCCTATCTGAAGGGGTGTTCGTCGTTGCGTTTTGACAAAAGTCATTGCGTTTTGATTAGCATCGTTGCGTTTTGACTAGTATCATTGCGTTTTGACAAGATTCGCTGCGTTTTGACAAAAGTCATTGCGTTTTGATTAGCATCGTTGCGTTTTGACTAGTATCATTGCGTTTTGATAAGATTCGCTGCGTTTTGACAAAAGTCATTGCGGTTTGATTAGCTTCGTTGCGTTTTGACTAGTATCATTGCGTTTTGATAAGATTCGCTGCGTTTTGATCTCAAGTCGTTGCGTTTTGATTCTCAAGTCACTGCGTTTTGATTTTTTTTTGTTGCGTTTTGACTCTACAAGTTGCGTTTTGAAGACCATCATTGCGTTTTGACTAGACGTTACTCTGCCTAATTTTTTTTAGACATTGCGTTTTGATCAAAGAAGCCATTGCGTTTTGCCAAGATAGACATCGCGTTTTGATAAATGAATGTCACTGCGTTTTGATCAAGACTAAGTTGCGTTTTGACTAAAGTCATTGCGTTTTGTCTATTGAAAACCTATGTTTTAAAACCCTAATTGACAGAATTTGGGAATCTATTAATCACCGTTTAATCAAAACATAACATCAAGTCAAACAAACTTGAAGGACTTAAAACATCATTTTGGACTTAACATACAACCAATCAAACCAACAATCAACTCAATTAACTGCAACGTGAAATTAATTTTTCCTTTCAATCAGGTTTTTCTTGATTTGTTAAATCCCGCGAAGATAATTCTTTCTCGGTTTTAATCAAAGATTTGTAAAATCCCGTAAACGTTAATTCATTTAAAAACCACAATCAATCACTTCATAACACTTAAGATCCGATATCCATTTATAACAACTTCATCATAATGTCAAATTCAAATACCAATTTGCAAACTCAATCATCAAATGCTCTTCATAATGCTATCATGGAAGCGGGTAGCAAAGATCGTAGCGCGTGCAATGGGTTTAATCCGAGCCACCAATTTTGGCACCGTAGAAGGGGTAAATTATGTTTCAGTGGAAAACCAGAATCAAGAGATACATTTGACAACCAAACTAACAGTGAACTCATCCACTCATTATATCTCTAAAATCTACCATACACGATATCAATGGCCTAGAAAACAGTTTCCATTGCTGAAGATAGTTTTGAAACAACTACAGAAGAGTATGGAGAACTATAACAATGTTTCACAAAACATACGAGATCAACTGAATGCTGAAAACTGAAGCCGTTTCAGAATCATTTCTCCACAGGGAAAGAATAACATATCTACCTCACATTTGACTGCTTTCCCGAATGCATGGAATTGGAAAGTCATTGAAAGGTTGAAATAAAGGGTGAATCAATCAATTTTCAAGATCTGAAACCACTTTATATTGGAGTTTGGAAAATGCACATCACGGGAGGTAAATCACTTGAATCGTATTACTCACTGGTTTTACAAGATGATGAATGAGCTTGTCAGATCAGTGTTTCCGAGTACAGAATCATCACAGTGAATGTCCAGTTCTTACTTCAACTACAAACCAGAAGGCAAAAGGTTTGTGACACTCTGTTAAGCAGAAGTCAAGAGCTAAGATTGCCTCCTATCACAAACTTTATGACATTCTGAAGCAACACCAAAATGAAGTCAACGAGATAAGAGCTGAAAGACTAGCACTACTGCTAATGCCCCTGACTGTTGCTCAAACAACAACCAGTTTAAACCTATCATACAAAACCTACCTACTCAAAAACTACTCAATATTCCCCACCATATCACAACAGTCTACCAGAAAACAGAGGAAAAAGCCTATTGTTCACGTCCTTCTGCCCTACTTAGTGATCCAAAACCTACTACGGTTACTGAAGATGAGTATATGTCAAAGGAAAAGGAGATTTGACAAGACTCATGCTATTAATTTCTCTCATCGTTTAAGAAAATCTACAAACCTATCAACAACAACCTCAGAACTTCATCAAACACCAGTCGAGCAAATCAAGATAATACTCCAAGAAACAACAAAGATGGAACTGGTATATAATCAGAGGACAGTAATGTTGCTCTAGGGCTATAGGGAAAATGTAGGTACTATCCCGTAGTCAAAAGTCTGGGATTCAGTGTTACCAACGGCAGCAATATGGGCATGGTATCAAGGGAATGTCAGAAACTAAAACGAGTAAAGATGCAGCTTATCAAACAAGGAAACGATTGTTATGTGTAAACAAGAGGAATATGGATTCATTGAATGCAGAACAAGCTGATTGAAAGATGATACTGATGATGGGTCCTGGATGATCAGAAGTGGAAAGCAAATTATATGTACAATTGCACAACTAAGAGAGGTTACTCCATATCCAAGTACAATTCTGGACCAATCATTGATGATGAGCCAATGCATAAGGTACAAACCAATAAGACAACGATAATGTGTTTTACCATGGAAAATGAACATCCTGACAAAACCTGATCTAGTAATGAAATATAGCTGGCGGAACAAGGTGAAACCCACTCACTATTTGATTCATTGATATATGTATGATTAGTGTTCGGATGACCAGGACATGAAACTATGCTCTATGATCAAGAACTGATTTGCTGCTTCTTTAATTCAGAAACTAAAATGTGAAATTGATGACAACAAAAACCAAAATAAATTTTTGAATCATCTAAACAAGGAGTTAGTTGATAAATTGAAAGGTGAAATTGAAGGATTCAGCAACTAAGAATAAAAGTTTAGATCATCAAATAACCATTTTCAAAAAAGCAAACAATGAATTGTCCAAGACAGAAAGTTGATGTTTAAAGACCTTAAGAAGTTCCAATCGGAACTTGATTAAGTATAAGTGATGTGAATTATCTCAAAGGTTGGGAAATTTGATTGTGCAAAAGCTAAAGGGATTTAATGTCATACAAAATCGATTTTGAAAAGTCATCTAATGCATAATACTCAGTACAAAATAAATAATTCAAACAAAACGATATCGGATAGTGAAAAAGTGAGCTTTGTGCACATCAATGTGAACCATCTCCCAGTAATGTCACAGCATAAAAGAGCTCAGATTCAGCTTTACAAACTCTAAAGACAAGGAACTTGATAAAGTCATTGCTTTAGAAAACAAAGTCAAGGTTTTGAATGATATTGTATATAAAACCGGCCAATCTGTTCAAACAATGAATATGCTTAATCGTAATTGTAAAAGAGTTATCAAAGGGAGGCGGCTGGGGGGGGAGGTGTGTTTCGGCGTGGCGAGCGGAGAGGGGGGGTGAAGGAGAGCTGTCAGAGGGGTGTAGTGAGGCGAAGTGGGGGGCCGGGGGGGGGGGCCTGTAAATAATTAGCAGTGAGCTGAGTATGCGTTGATTGGGTGTGGGTTGTGGGCTACAGGGGATGGGATGAAGGGGGGATCGGTGGGGGGGGGGGGGGGGGGGCTGAGGGGGGGGGGGGGGATTGGTTGGAGGCGGGGGGGCCATAATCTGACGAATATGATCGGCCTTAAAAAAGAACTCGAACAAAATTAAAGCAATATAATCAGACCGTTTTAACTATGATCATTGAATAAACTTTATGGTTTTGTCGAGTCATCCACATCGAGATACGTCAGGTTGAACAACACTATTTCCAAAAATGTCAAAGATGATCATACAGCTTCTATAAGAAATTGTCGCGAGAAGAGTCTTATTCGTAAACAAAGCAACTTTTGTTATAAAAACGAATGTGATGAAGGTCCAATCCTTGGGATCAAAGTGTAAAAGCTCTAAAGGAACTTTTCAAGATTAAGAAATGAGGTTGACGTCGGGGAGAAACGATTTTTATGACGATGTGAACGTTGCAAACAAACAATTGCCAAAAGAACATATTTTGTAACATCGATCTTTCATTCAAAACATCCAATAGAAGGAAATTTTTGGCCCCAAATTAGCAGACTTAAGTGCGGACTTAGAAAATTTTTTACTTAGTTTTGAACGAGGAAATGGTTTGCTGATTTGAGATAGATTTAAAAATTTTTTTTTCTCTGAACATGAATTAGAACACTCTCAAATCGCAACTGGAAACTAAAAAACACTTGTTTTTTGAATGAAATGAAATCGACCGAACTTCTAAGGAATATAACTATCGATCACATGAATGCAAATACATGAGTGTACACTGATCTGGATGATTTACTAACTTGCAATGTGATTTCGTAGAAACCTAGGGAAAAATGTGATCATCTTGACAAAGAGCTTTCAAAAGTAGAACAAGACAAGCTTTTGAAGCACTTCAAAACTCATGCATTCATTCTTGAACCTTCTGATTTACAACAGTTAAAGAAAAAGATAAAAAATGTCAAATCTTTCAAAGAAAATCCAGTCAAACGTAATTCTGAAAAGAACGTTGAACAGTATTTTGGAAATTAAGACTTGAAAGCTCAATTACAAACAAAGGAATTTGCAATAAGTGAGTTGAAGAAACTCATAGAAAAGATGAAAGAAAATCGTGGAAACTAAGTTTGAAAAAGTCCATCGTTATTCGACAACCGAATGCTTTAAAAGTCACAGACAAATCCATCTTTAGGTAAACCTGCATTTTTTCAGATTCTCTTGCAAAGAAAGATTTCTCAAAGTCAAAGCCAGTTACCACACAAAATGTGTCTAATGATTTTTCAAAAACAGTCACTGCACAGATTTTGCCTCAGAATATGTTGCCAATTGTCAAGAACACAAATGTGATTGCACCAGGAATGTATAAAGTGCACACAAAGCCTAATCAAACTAGAACACCTCAGTTGCATCAAGACATTAGGAAACCTAACAAACACGTGTCTTTCTCTACAGGAGTAATTCCAATCTCGTGTTAGCAACCACGCTTAGACAAATCATCTAGAAATAGATCAGTCTAACAATAGTCAAGGAAGAAGCAAGAGAGTAGAAGACCTACCGTATGGAAGTTAAGTTTTCAAATAATAAAACGTCTGTAACTGCGTGTAATGACAGTTTGAAGTGGCTAAGACCTCGAATGTTAACTTTGTCTGTGTTACTTGTGGAAAGTGTGTGCTGAATGACAATCATGATTTGTGTGTTCTACATTATATCAATGGCATGAATTCTAGGACTAGGCAACCAATGGCTGTGCCTATTAGTACTAGAAAACCGAAGCAGAATGTGAACCAATCTGTTGCAACATCCAGTAAGAAAACCGTTGCAACAGACTCCACTGTCAAGAAAGCTAGAAACACAACTAGAAAGTTATATGAGCAAGTTAGGTAAGATATGCCTTGTGGTATCCTAAGTATACTAACAACCCGGATATAATTGAAACCTAGTCTCAAAAGGAAATTGTTAACCAAACATTAGTATGACTCTAGAAAATGCTCTAGAACTGCGAATATTTTGGAACATAAGACCCTAGGTGTTCACCACTGTATCCAATACTCGCCGACTGCCATCGACTTTCTAATTCTTTGCAAGCTACGTCGAGATAGTTTCTACACATCGAGACTCTGGGTGCTCATAGAGCACAAGACCCGGAAATCTCAAACTTCTAACTAATTTATTGTAGAGAAATTTCTCGGAACGTGCAGTTGGAAATGAACAAACTTGCACATCTACCCATGGTTATAGAGATCTGTACTAGAACTATTACCATCAAACGGGTTTATACGTCGAAGGGCCATAATCATAATTTATTCTCCGTTGGTCAATTCTGTGATGCGGAATTTTGAAGTTCTTTGGAAAGTCTAACATGTTATAATCGTGATTTGAAGGGGAAATGACTTCTCTACTAGTTCCACAGTGCACAAGATTTGAGTTCCATTTTCCTCTGCAAGACTAACAACTCCCAATCCAATTTGCTTAATGGCTAAAGTAACATCGTCTCAAGCATGGTTATGGCATTGTCGTCTATCTCATCTAAACTTCGACACCATCAACTTGCCTTTCAAAAGATAAAATGTCGAAGGCCTGTCAAAGCTGAAATCGTCACAGATCATCTGTGTTTTTTCTTGGTGAGCTGGGGAAAGCAAAAAGAAAGTCTTTTCACACTAAGACTAACCCCATAGCCTCAAAAAGATGGTTACAAACTTCTAACACATGGGACTTATGTAGTCCAATGCGGGTAGAAACATTAATGGAAAGAAATATGTTTCTCATACTTGTTGATGACTACTTCCCGATATACAGGACACACTCTTGAGTCCAAAGGACGAAACACCTAGAGTTCTCATTGATTTCCTCACACTTGTCCAAAGAGGACTTCATGCTCAAGTTACAACAGTTCGAACTGACAAAGGCACGAAATTTCTTAATAAAAATCTTCATGCATAATTTGCAAAAGAGGGAATAAGACACGAAACGTCAACTGCTCGAACACCTGAACAAAACGGCATTGTCGAAAGACAGAACCGTACTCTTGTTGAGGCTGCTCGAACAATGCTAAGAGCCGCTAAAGTTCCTCTATTCTTCTGGGCTAAAGCAATTGCAACAACATGTTTTACTCAAAACCGTTCACTTGTAATTCCTTGACATGAGAAAACACCTTACCATATCATCAATGTCCGGAAACCGTCAGTCAAGTTCTTTCACATCTTTGGTTCTCTTTGCTACATCATCAAAAATGGTGAAAATCTTGATAAAATGAAGGAAAAAGGTGATGCATGTATTTTTGTTGGGTATTCTACTCAGTCAAAGGCTTACAGGGTATTTAACAAGAGAACAAGAATGATAGTTGAAACAATTCATGTTAACTTTGACGAATTGCCTCAAATGGCGTCAGATCACGTCAGTTCTGACCCCGGTCCATAATGTTCGACAACGGTACTTGAACAAGACAGTTTAAGTCCCGGTCCACAATGTCAAGAAAATGTTCCTCAAGTTGATGAGACAGTAACAACGTCAAATGAGCTGGAATTGCTTTATAGTCCGATGTTCAGTGAATTACTCAATGGAACTTCTCATGTTGTGTCAAAGTCTTCCGCTGTACATGCTGCTGATAATCCCGATAAACGTCAACAACATAACACAACTCACACTTCTACAATAACCGATGTTGCAGATCCACCTCCATTGAACATTCATTCAACACATCAAACTCCAACTCAAGTACCAACTGTCACTGCACCTGAGAACATTATTCAAGCAGAAACCAATACCGAAAATGCACAATTTGACGAAGATGAATTTATCAACATCTTTAGTACACCGGTACAAGAACAAGGGGAGATGATATTGGTCGTTTTTCACACGCGTTTATCAAATAAATAAACCCTCAAATATAATATATATATTTATAAAATACATATACGTATACGCAAGCTAAGTATCATACAAATTATTCTTAGGAAAGAATAATAAGTAATCAACACGGGTATCGTTTTCCTCGACAAGAGGTGAATTTAAATCTACGTTCAAGTTGTAAATCAAGCTTGATTGTCTGTAGAACCTCGGAAAAATTTAGAACTCCTTGTCATTTTTCGCAAGAGCATGTATCGCAAGCCGTTTCAAATTGTGCCATTTCTTTCCAATAAAAAGTTATCCTTCAAGCGACATGCAAAATTTTACGCTATTGAGGATTATAATAGCAAGTATAAATCGTTATTTTGTTTACGAATCAAAAGGGGTACTTTATAAAACGCGTAGCAATAAGAAATTATATTTTCACGCTTTGTGAAACAAAGTTGCACGACTATAATATTTTGTGAACCCGTTTATACTTCAATAAATAAAATATAAATGGGTCAATATTTAAATATTACTAAATAAATAAGTATACATTGACATTTCATTTCCTCAAAACTCTAATATACACAATGTTATCTAAGTCAATCAGTAGAAAGAAATTCAAAATTAACAAACTAACACTATCATTACATTCTTACACATAATGCCCTACACCTTATGTTCTTTCAAAATTT
>BQNB010064858.1:0-35149 GCA_026074375.1 Tanacetum coccineum
AAGCACATAATCTGGGCATATTTGCATGATTTAAGGGGTTAAATGACCCCAAAATAGTGTATAAAATGACACCTCATCACATCCACTCATGGAGGCTGCGTAAAGACCGATTTCCTACTCGCTTGAACTTGGATGCTCGTGGGATTGATTTAGATTCTCTTCGTTGCCCGGTTTGTAACGATGGCATCGAATCAACACCGCACCTCTTTGTCTGGTGCACCGTTGCTGCTGAAATTTGGTGTATGATTAAAGATTGGTGGGGGCTGGTTTGCACCCCAAATGACCTTGATGGCATTCTTTCTTGGCACGAATCGGCGCAACTCAACACAAAGGAAAAATTGTGCTTCGATGTCGTTATCAACACCTCCACATGGGTCATTTGGCGCTTTCGAAATAGAGTTTGCTTTGACTTAAAACCCTCGCGTAGGGACACTCTCATGGAAGAAATTAAGACTCTTTCACACCATTGAATTACTTATAGAAGCAAAAACATCTTGTTGAATTGACTCGAATGGATCACCACCCCTAGAGTGGCTTGCTCCATTTAATTGTATCATTTTTTCGTTGTATCTTTGTTCTAGCTTCTTGCTAGTTTTTAATACAAATCGCCGTCAAAAAAAATATATTCCCTTTTTCCACAAAAAAACCATGAGAGGATTCCAGGGGGCGGATCTAGGGGGTTCCCGGAAGTTCATGGGAACCTGATAGATGTTTGTCGCGTAATGTAATTTTTTTGTAAAAAATTATGTATTTTCAAAATAGACCCGATCCTAATATTTTGTGTCACCTAAATATTACTTAATCCGAAATTTTGGATATTCGGATATATAAACTTTTATCCGAAATTTCGAATATATTATTTGAAAAAACATAGCTAAAATAATGGGTCTAACATAAAACCATCATCGCAAATTTCGGATATCCATATTTGTGATAAAACTAGTTATTAACAAGTCTTTTAATTTATTTAAATTAACAACAAAAAATTATTGTCGAAAATGTCTTATTTTATATTTTCGCTTTAGTCCACAACAAGCCATGTGACGATTCTGATATCATAATCATATCTACCGCTTTGACAAATCTTTATATATTAAATACTTCATCCGTCTCATTTTAATTATCCTCATTACTATTTTAGTTTGTCTCAAAACGTTGTCTACTTTCTTAATTAAGGTGTTTATATTTATTAAATTTATAATTTTACCTATTTCATTTATTTTTGTAAGGAAAATAATTCATACATTTATTACATTTAATAGGGTAAACTTGTCATTTTAACTTTTTTTGTTGGAGGCCAATTAAAATAAGACGGAGAGAGTAACTATCTAAATTCATGCAGATAAAAAAATATGACCCTCTAATAAAAAAATCTAAAACCTAACAACAAGAAACCAAATATATATTTGAAATAACATGACACACACGATCATGCCTACCTAAAATACTCCTTTATTCTTGCAACTAAGAAACATGCACATTGACTTCTTCTCTTCCCATGCAACGTTATACGCCTGATGTATCATATCCTTCTTTGTTGGGTTCCATTCACATACGGCTCGTATCACACATGACCAGCTAAAAAATATATATATATAGGATAAAGATCAAATAAAAAGACAAATATTCGTGAGAAGGATAAAAAGATTTTTTTTTTTAAATTCTCAAAAAATTCTGAAAAAATTCCACAAAATCGTGTATGTTGGTGCATGAAAAAGTTGTAAAGGAAGTTTTTCTAAAAGTGGATAGTTTTGCCGAAAAAAAATTATGAAAAAAAACGTTTGTGCATTAAATCGGTTTTTTGTGCATCAAAAATTCGTTTTTGTACCCAACTTCTTTTGACTTTTTGCATCAAAATTTTATTGCGCATCAAACTATAACAAGTCGAAAAATTTGTGCATCAAAATTTTTTTGTGCATCAAAATTTCTTTTTTTGCGCATTAAAAAAACGTATAAAAACTCAAAATTAGAAAAACTTCTTTTACAAAAGTTTTATGCACCAACATACCTGATTTAATGGAATTTTTTTAGAATTTTTCGAGAACTTTTTTAAAAAAAGTTTTCTTTTTATCCTTCTCACGAATATTTGTCTTTTTATTTTATATATATATATATATATATATATATAGAGTTAGGATCAAATAAGAAGTTTTCTTAAAATAAGAAGGATAAGAAGTAACTATAATCGCATATCCGAGATGCACCGACTTAAATTAGATGCATCTCTATAATCTTAGATGCATTATAACGCATCATAATGTGTTTTCTAGCTTTTAATTAGATGCATATACGTATATTAGATGCATTTTATTTTTTTGTTCCTCTGCATGTGCCGAAATCATCAAAATCAATTTGCACAATCTACACATCAAGTTAACGTTCGAAACTCAAAATGGTGCATCTAAATGAATAGAAATGCATCTAATGCAAGTCGTTGCATCTCAAATTGGCTACTGCTCCCGATTATAGAGCACCAAAAGGAAAATTCGTTATCCTTGACTTTCACTAGACAAAACATCAGCTATAAATCAAGATCATTGTCAATAATAGTCCAAATTGATTAAGCTCTTATACTTCTCAACTTGTAACTTGTTCACTCGCGCAGGAATAAATTAATGATTAAGATGTGTGTACTCTTTTTCAACTTAACCATAGATCAATTTATCTTCATAGTTGAAATCTATCTAAGCTTTACAAATAAGCCTGTGAAGCACAATTTATTAACAAAGATAAATCTCACTCAAGCTAAAAAGATTCGGAAAAAAACACAAAAAAAAAACATATACAATTGATTTTGAGAAATGAAATTTACCATCTTTTTTATTTTTCCATGTACTATAATTTTTTTTATTTTTTTTTTTGCAATAGGAATTTTACTTAGATCGAACCCTACTTATAGCCTTTCACCCAAATAGGATATCGCATCAACAAACCGGTGATTCTTAGTTCGAACCCCCACATCATTCCGCAGCTAACTTTGTGGGTTATTCGCGACGAACAACCTTTTCCTACAAAGCCTAGAATCCAAAGTCCCCTTAGTTGCAATCATCACCTAGCCCCGCCGCTCCCTAGTGATGAATGACTACAACCTTGATCCTACGTACATAGTTTTAATCCTTAGTTGCACCCCATCCGAGTCGTTCTCTCAACCGGATACGCCAACGACAAACTATATAAAGACTTTTATTATTCTATTTTTGCGAATGCTTCATTGGCACGATAAAATAATGCTTTTGCATTAGAAAATGCTTCCATTGGCATTCTTTTTATAATTATCCTTTTATGAATGAAAAATTTCACTTAGAAAATCGAACTTATAAATTTGAAACCAAAAATCTTACTTACATATTAAAATGAATTCTTTTTCAAAATGTAAGACTTTTTCTAAAGACATTGGTTGACTTAGCTAAATTAAAAAGAGCACGTATGATTAAGTGTGTTAAGAGCTTGTGGGAGTAAAAAGACACAAATCATTCATATAAGCTTTAGGTTTTCCAAATAAACCTTGCTTAAACAAATACACTTATATTTAACTACATCATCTCTTGTTCTTTCATCACATTTTAAATCCCAAGCATAGTATTCGTGACAGCTTTGCCCTACAAAAGGTAGGATTAAAGAACGAGTGGGCATTTTTCACCCGGTCAAGTCAAAATTAACTCCTATTTCTCACCAACGGACTACCAAAAAGTGGTGTTTTTTCCAAACTAAGCTTCTTTTGAGCTTTTCTTGTAAGCAAAAATTTAAAATTTTTCACTTTTTTCACAAAAAGGTAATTCAAAAAGATTCAAACAAGGTTGCGTGAAGTGCAAGTCAATATCGAAGATATCCTTCCCCAAACTAAAATGAAACTTTGTCCTCAAAGTTTAAAAATAAGGGTCAAAAGGAATCTTTAACAAAAATTCTATGGTCTAAGCCAAATGAATATATGTTCAGTCGATAAAGACAAGGATAAGAAATTCCCATTTTATGAAGAAAGATTGGAGACCCATCACTGGAATTGTGGAATTGCTTTGTTCCTTACCAACAATTTTTTAACCATAAGCATCCAAAATCCTGAAAAACCTAAACAAAAATCACAAACAACCAACAAAAGAGACGAAAAAGAACAAGCACCCTCTCTTTTACAAATTGTCAGCTGCAAAAATAACTCTAAAACGGCTTAAGTGTATTTTTTAAAACCGATACAAGCTATAACTTCGCCCCCTGAATTAATTTTCCTGGGAAGCAAAGAGAAAATCAAAAGAAAATAAAAAGGATAAGCATGGGGTGCCTCCCCACGAAGCGCTTGTTTATTATAGAGTCCCCTTCGCTTGACTCTTTCCCCAAACTAGGTCATTATGGTGGATTAATAGCATGTTGAAAAATTCCAAAACAAGTGAGACCTCCCAAACAAGGGATAGAAAGATATACCGTACATTTTTGATTCGGGTTCAAAAACTTTTATAAAAGATTTTCAAGAGAGAAAATATGAACCCAAAATGCTTTGGTAAAATAAATCCGTTAAGGGTGGGTAGATGGGTCAAAAACATAAGAGTCAAAAGAGCTTTAGATGGATCTAAATCTTATGAACTCTTAAATCCTAAAACACCATTATCAAAAATACCCGATACAAATATTTATCTTCACTCCCCGTGGAGTAAGATGTGGGTAAAACCTCGGGATAGGTGACAAATTAAAAAGAAACGAGATAGTAAATGTGAATTATCTTCTCTTCATCTAAAACAACATTTTCACCTATACCCGGGTAAGAAAGTTCACTTGTATTAATTTCGTCAAAAACATTAATTTCAGCCATCACGGGCTCGTCATCAAAAGTAAATGACTCGTACTCGGAAAAAATCATTGAATCATCAAGGGGTAAATCATCAATAGAAGTAGTGTCCTCCCCTGAGTCACGGTCACTCTCGATACCCCGTAGTATCGAGTTATCCGAAAAACTAAGCACATCCGCCTCCTCTAAAGGCAAATCAAGATCCACAACGGGGATAGTAGAGGAGGGGCACAATATAGGAGAAATCGGAATAGGAGGAGAGAGATTAAAAGTGTTAATCTTTTCAATTAAAAGATAACTTTCGACTAATTTCTCCCGAAGAGAAATGTCAACGATCTTAGAAATGTCGAGATCAATCTCTCCTCCGTCCTCCTCAATATCAACACAATCATAAAAATTGTCATCATAATCGTCATAGTCGTCGGTATCATCGTCATCGACACAAGCTTCAACGATTTCCGGTGAAATTGGAGCAAGATGAGCAAGTCTACTCGTGGACTTCTCCGTAATAGAATCATCGATGTCGAACAAATTAAACTCCCCAAACTAAAGTCATCGGACTCACATGGGGATTTGTAACATAAGTCAAGGATCTCAACACTAATCGTCTCCGTTTCCGGAGTAGTGTTAATATGCCCGTCTCCCATTATGAGTGAATCCTTAGGCTCTACGTTTTGCGAAACGGGAGTGTGTATCGTATTCGGATGAACCGCATAAAATCCCAAATCATCGTCATCATCGTCAATGATAATCTTCCGACTTCGAGCTCTAGCTTCAGATTCTCTAAACTCTTTTGCTTCTTGTATGATTTTCCGAATTTCAATGCTTAAACCATTGAATTTATCCTTAAGCTCATAAATCTTATCTTCACATTTTCTCCTATAATCAATATCGATCTCTTCCTTTCGATATTCTCTCATTCCTAACTCATTCATCCATTCTTTCATTTCTTCTAAACACTGCTGCTTCTGAATCTCCAAATCTTGGATTCTCATTTCTTGAGAAGATTGACTTTCATTTAAAGCTTGATTAGCTTTTTGAAGTCTCTCCTCAATACTCTTCTCTTCTCGATCTTTCTGGATTTGGTTAGAAATTTCTTGCTTTAGTGGTTGAATTTCATTAAGGATTTGTAAATCCGTAAGAAGATTTTGCAACAATTCTTGCAAATACTCAGGTTGATTTCTTTCTATCCACAAACTTGCTTAACTTTAAAAATGTTCCTCCTCCGCAAGCATAACTTGATGCTCTTTTCCATATGAGTATGTGATCATACTTCATCAAGAAGTTTTGCATAGATTCTATAAGATCGTTTGAGCTGTAACATTTCCATACTGCTACCCAACGAGAGTCTGATAAACAAATCGGAAAACTTGGGGGTATTGAAATTGGACGAAAACCAGAAAGAATTAGAAATAAAAATACTCTTGGTCATCGGCTGACATGTAAGTCTCCATGAGGAACCCCACATTTTCACAAACAAAAATATTGTTTGTGGAAAGAGTTGAGAATCCTTGGAACAATCAAAAATTTCGATTGTAGCACGTTCCAGCTCAGAAATGATCGATCTTTTTGGTGGACCAATAGTAACCGAGTGAGCACCTTTTCCACAAGATCCACAAATGCATTTTTGACAAAAAAATCCCATTTAATGAATCACCGCACTCATAACAACAATTATGGTCGATTTGTGGAGGATCTTGTGAAATATTCACACCGGGGTCTTGATCAACAACGCTTGGCTCTCGAGGAGCATTAACAACGTTGGTATTGTCATTGGATGACTCGGAAGTATCTTGAAAATTTTGGAAAACTCCATTATCAACACAATATGTAAACAAATCTTTTTCGAATTTCTTACGTATAAGAGTACATCCATGACAATACGGACCATCGACCGGGGTTCCACACACCGCACAATGCACAGAAGAGTCGGGCTCGGGAACTATGATCTGATCATTAAGATTTCCTATTGAGCAACATTCTTTAGTGTACCAACTTCCACAAGTTGAACACTCTTTGATTGCATAACGGGATTTTGATCGATTAAGCGCCATAAGAATTAAACATTATCGAGGATAAGGAAAATGAGAATTAAACAAATAAGAGGAATAAGAAGAATATTTTTAGCTTTTCCGAATAATACATAAAAGAATTTGAGATTGAGAAGATTATTTTTGGGGAAATTACAATTTTTTTAGTTTTTATTAAGAATGAAAATATTTTTGGTAATCGTTTATTACAAGCTTCACGATAAGTCTCTAAGAGTACGCACAAGTGAGCGGAAAAGCTTAGCGAGCCGCAATGACTACTTAGAGAGTAGCTATCACTTTTCCTTAAACTCACCTTATAGTTTGTAAACTTAAAGGTCCGTCGTACCTCGCAAGTACTTCACGATTTGTTTTGTTGTTTATTGGAATGGTTTAAGATGGATAGCTAGTATCCAAATGTTTATTATATTTTTTTTTTACTAATTCGATAGGAATCGAATTAATGAACTTTTTATATTTTTATACAAAAATAGCAAAATAACTTCCAAAGGAAGGATCTTCGAAACTCTACTTCAACGAATATTCTTCAACAATCGTTCACGACTTCCCCGGCAACGGCGCCAAAATTTGGTTCGTGGTAGAAAAACAAATTTAATATACTTATAGTATTAATCCCGTGAAAATTTCTTTCCAAAATACTTCTCAATCAAGAGAAATATAAGGTAAAAATCTCACTAAAGAAAACACAATATGTATATTTTTATCCGGGAAGTATTGTACTACTCGGGTCGTGTCCCAACGAAATCGTGAATTGAGAATTTGGAATATTCGGATTCAAGTTAAGAATGATAAAGGATTTTTGAATTATTGATTACACTACAAATGTAAAAGCACGAATTAAACACAATTAACTAGATCGAAATTTAAATGCACAAAACGTATTAAAGCGAGCTAAAACTGAAATTTAAAATCTAAGGCACGACTTTTAACAAATTTTATACCTAAAAATCTCAAATTTAAAATGAAAATTTTAGGAAAAAGAATTGGAATTTATTTCTCTATTTTGAAAATTTTTATGAAATTTCTAAAAGATTAATGAATAACAAAAATAAACATTTTCTAACAATTATCACTAAAATTTGACTTTTATTTTTCAAAAATAACTAGATTTAAAAAGAAATTTTCAAAAGAATTAAAAATTTTCAACTATTTTTCTATTTTTTATGATTTTTCTAAGAAAAAGAAATTAACTAAAATCTATTTTAATTTCTAGAAAATACAAATTTAACTGGAAAAATAAGGAAAAATGTTTTTAAGATACTAAAAAGGTGCAGAAATTTAATTGCACAAAAAGCCCTAATTTTTATAAGCTAATTGAAACCTAATTTGATCAATTAAAAACTTAACCCTAAATTTATTTAAACTAATTCTTAAAATATTAAATCTATTTATTATTCTAGAAAGAACAGGGTAGATAATGTAAGAAAAGAAACTAAAGGGTAGGCGGGTAAACTTTAGGAAATTTACACTATAGTTAAAAACGGGTGCCCTTAAACTTTAAGAAAAGAACTAAACAGACCCTACGATACTAGCTTATTTTTGCTTATTGAAAAAGTGAAAATGAGCTTAAACTCAAAACTACAAACTTATAAAGGAGCTTAACCTCTACAACATTAATAAAGGCAATATCTACTTTTAACAAAGGAATAAGCTGAAAAATAAGCTTTTTAGTTCTGTTTACAGAAACTAAGGCTTAACTAGCTTTTTAAGAAATTGGCTTATTCCTAGCTTATTAATAGATGAAAATGAAAAACAAAAGAAGTTATTTGAAGATTAAGATGTGTACTAAAAGTATCTAAACAAACATTAGCTAAGTATTAACAAGTTTAGCAAGAAAATTGAAATGAAAAAGTGCTAGTTTTTCTTAAATCTGTTATAAGCTTTTCTTAATAAGCTAAAATTGCTTATTTCTTATCCTAAAAAGCTGAAACTTTAGAAATAAGCTATGCTATGGATATTAAGCTAACCTAGATAAAAGGTTTTTAACTTTTACAACTAGAAATGAGAATCACAAGAAATTAAGCTACAAATCTACAAAGCTGCTATACTACTTTTGAAATAGAATTTAAGCTACTATAAAAGCTTGAAAATGAAACTTAAGATACTATTTATGCTAAGCTAGTGGAGTAAATTTAAAATGCTTAAAACTAGATTCTAATTTCTACTTAAGCATGCTAGAAAGCCACTAGAAAATGACTGAGCAACAACAGTTAATACTGTTGTTGCTGGTGCAATTGACCAAAAAGGTAAAAGCAGGCTAAGTTTCTTAACCTAAAGCTTCATAAACTCACTTCACTAAATGTATCTAAGTATGCATTATCATATTTGAAACCTAGGATGCTTTGAACAATTGAACACTCAAACTACTTAATCAAGAAAACTGCCCTGGTGCTAAGCTTGACTTTTTAAGCTCAAAAATCTTGAATTCTTCTTACTAATTTTTAAAACCTGTTCTAAACCTGGTAAAATGACTACACTCAACTAAGCAAAGAGTTTTAACAAAGTTAAGTTGACTTTTGGAGTCAAAGAAAACTTAAACCAAACACTCCTTTATAGTGACTGTCTAAACTAGAGAGAACTTAAAATCTATTTAAAAGCTAAAACAGCTTAAACTTTTTATCTACTCACTCTAATTTTAACCTACTTGAACTGTTTAAGCTATAAAACCTAAAGCTTATGTGTGAAATTAAGCTACTTCTTCAGCTAGCTTATACTATTACTATGACAGAATTGAAGGATAAAGTGATTTTGCACAAATTTCATTTAATGAAAACTCTAAATAGCTTAATAACAAACCTAAACAAGTGTAATTGAAGAGAATTAATTATAGCTTACCACATCGTACTACCTCAGCACTACCTACTCACATTCTTGATATAAATATCGCCACAACTCATCTAAACATACTAAACTAAAACCACAATACAACTTGAGGAAACTAGTGTATAATCATCTAACTATTAACACTATATCAGATCTCAAAGTACAAATCCAATATACTATATCTGTCAATTTTAATTATAACAAAGAAACCCATCTAATAACAATAACATCACATAAATATACATCAACATACAATAATAATAAATAACAATGTAAAGGTATATATATATAATTCAATCATAAATATTTTAATACATATAATTAACAATATTTTTTTTTAAGACAAATTTTTTTTAAAGCATAACAATCTAACAAAAACAACAATCTTAATACAAGCCAAATATCCCACAAACCCAACAACATCACTTTTAAACATACCTTTATCTCAACGTTAACAAGAACAGATACAACCTCACTTAAACACATCTACACCTCAACCATCATACAAACCCACCAATACACCCCACCCACACCAACGAACACAGCACACCACACAAAAATACTATCACACCAACACACAGTCCCCATTTCCCACAAACAGTATCTACCCACCCCACCCACACCACCTTCATTACATACCCCCACACCCCCCACCACACTCTGCCCTAACCCCACCTCCACCGCGACACGCCACACTGGGCACACTCGAACACGCACACAAAAGATATGTCTCACTCTCTCGATAAAAAGCGATGCCTACAGTTAGGAAAATACAACGTTAAACTCGCACACTCATAGAATATCTCATAACTCAACCCATAAATCATATATTATCATACAAATATAAATAATATCCCACATAGATATCAAAAAATGAAATAATAAAATTTTATTATAAATATATAGTATATAAATAATTCTATAGTTGATTTTTTTACAGAGTGAGACAGTAGTGAAGTGTAGGTGTGATGTGTCGTAGTTAATAATATATATAATATCTATTACTAATCTCATCTAAATCATTCTTGACAATCATAACATATATATTTATATACGAATAATACATGCGTCTATACAAACAGAGGTATGCAACGATATGATTACATTAGGAATACAGTGCAAATTATTGCAAGAATAGATAGTATCGATTCAACACATAAATTTTGTTGTCTATAGACCTAGAAATGAATTACGTTCAGAAGACTCACACTGGTGGGTTATATTATACCTTACGGCTCCCCTATAAGTCATACTTTAAGTAAGTGTTTAATTCAACACTAACAGAGGACACATGACACGTCTTCTATCATATATCTATACTTATAGTCTATACTATAGTCGTTCTGGATTCTGTTTATAGAGTAGGTATATATATATAGTATATATATATATGGAGTTTTAAGTACTATGATTGATAGATCCTTTTGTGGTGTATAGGTATGGCGTAGATTATATTCTTATTTCACTCTTTGGTCCGAGCCATTCAGAAAACATGGGTTTTGGTTAATGGTCCAAAGACACAGTTTTCGTATCCCCACTTATAGAGAGGTGATATGCCAAAAATACATAGATTTGGGGTTACACTTTTGGTGTCCTAAGAGGACCACAACATAGTTATCGTTTCGGCACGTTTTGAGTGGATAGACCACGAAATTATAGTGTCCAATATAGTACAGAATGGGGTGGAGCTAAAATGGAGTCGAAACTATGTTTAGATTTAGTGACAAACAACAGTGAAAACCAGAACCGTATTTTTGGTTTTTGTTTATTTTTTTTTTTTCGAATTTTTGGGGTGCCAGAGAACAGATGAACACGCACGTCAGGAGACAAACCAGAACCGCACAAGTCCACGAAAAATGAGTACTTAACACTATATATAATAAATGAATGAAATAGATAGAGATAGTATATGAGATACTAGGAATATACATAGGTATATAAGCGAATATAGTGAGTAGTATCATATATATATGCGAATATATAGTATAATGATATTATATATATATAGTATATATATATAGGTAAAAGTTATATATATATATTTAATAAGGGCAGGCGTACGTATATATATGTCGTTAAATACTGTACGCTCAATATGCACAGTATAATATATAACGTGACGTATACTATGCGCAATAGTATATATGCCGAGTACGTAAATTATACATATCTAAAGCGGTATAAATATAGTCTGGTATAGAGAGCAGACATATAATAAAACGTGATATATATGCGAATATACGTTAATCTAGTTGCTTAGTATGGGATCTCATAAGTATGTTTACGTTATACGTATTTTTACGGCACTAGTAAGATCCTGTGTATTACGTTTAATATCGACATAGATATAAATAAATAATGAAGTATTATGAATAAACACATATATTATTCTTATAAAAGTATATAAACTCATATATGATGTTGTGTGTCATGTGATCGTCTGTGTGCGGAGTGAGAGGTGTGTGGTGTGTGTATCCAAGCAACCGGGGTCTCTACAATGGGACAATTAAAATATTACTCCAAAATTCTTCAATTTCTTTGTCATAATAGAGCACCATTGTCTACCTCGCGTTCATGACCATCAACCCCGGGTCTCCACTAATTTGGACAGATTATAGAGTGTGGGTGTCGTAGGAGACGAGTCGAGGTGTTTTTAATTAAGGATCGGACGAATAAACGTTGCCACGAAACCTCTAATTAGAGCAAGCGACATTAGTTTTAATGTACAAGAAGCTACCACTAAGAGAACATCATCATAAACGTGGAAAGGGATTCAGCGTGATACTTAGAGTGACGCCATTAAGAATTAAACAATATAAGGTTAAAAAAAGAAATAAATAAGGATAATAAGAAAAAGAAGATTATTTTGAGGTTTTTTAGGTTTAATATACAATTCATTTTATTAAAAGAGCAAAATTAGATAAGACAACTTAAACCAATTAATCCAACAGCGTTCAAGGTAGCTCTTAAAAGAAAACCACAAAAGAGCGAAGGAGCGGGAAATTGCGAAGCTAGTTAAATCCTTCTCAAATAGGGCTTTAGTTACCACGGAACAACCTCCTTATACCCCACTTATAGTTTTGTTAATCAATTAAAGTGAGCCGTACGTCTCAATTGACACAAAATGCAAGTTTTTGAAATCTTTCGTTAATGAACTATGTATGATAGGGATGCATTAGTAGAAAGCATGATATTGATGATGGAATTGTGATTTATACACAAATAAGCTATAAAATGAAGCTAAAACGTTAAAAGACAAACACTAATAAGCTACTAACTGACTTGTAATTATTTATACTAAATTAGCTTTAAAGCTTAATAAAGTGCAAAAAGCGCTGATTAAGTAGAATATCCCTAATAAGCAACTAGGAACCTAAATAAGCTAATCTAAATAAGCCATAAGCCTTAAATTCCTAAAAAGCAAATAAGCTAAAACTGGTACTTAAACAGCCTAAGGATAACTTTTGGGCTTATTTTTAAGCACCTTAAAGGATCCTTATGGCTATGTGGGCTATAGGACCCTTAAAAAAAGCTTACCAAGGGGCTTCTACATTATGCAATCAAAAACGTTTGATGATCTCAAATAGCTACTAAAAAGCTGAAGGGAAACTGCTGCTCACACTGAGTATGCACTTTTGGTTTTCCTTTTTGAAAGAAAAATGGGCTTTTTGCAGCCCTCTAAAAAGCTTATCAAATAAGCTCCAAAATGTAAACAAAGGCAAAACAGATGAGTTAAGCTAGAAATGTGGGCTAATTGCTCAAAATTAGTCAGACTCTAAAGCAGACTAGTATGTAACTGTTCCCGCTAATTTTGAAATGAAAAAGGTCCATTACTAAAAGCAGACAAAGAGAAAAATTAAAAAAGATAAGAAGGATGGTAATAAACATAAAAAAAAAAATAGGAAAAGAAAAGAGAGAAAAAAAATAAAGGAGGAAAGATAAAACTATATCGCTTGACAGATTTGACAAAACCTTTGCTTTATTATTATGAAACAAGGCAATAACCATGAATACCAGATGTCAATTGAGTTAAGAACATTAATAGGAGACATGTTTTAAGACACCCAAACATAACATCAAACTCACACTTCAAATTATGTAATCTAAATTTTAGTAAAAATACCTCAGGAATGTAACGATAAGCTATAAAATATAAAACTATTATAAAGCAAATTCAAAGCGCCTATAAGACTATCTACTAGATCATTTTAGAGCTAATAATTCTTTCTTTTCTTAGATACCCAAAAGCAGCTTTACCAAAAGGCCATTTTTGTGAACCCAGTTTGAGGTCTTAACCCAAACATAAACTATAGGTTTTTTTCAAGAACCAATTTTAAAATAGAATTTTAAGGGTTTAAGCCAAGTTATTTGAAAACAGATGAGTAACAAGCAAAATTAAGCACTAATGAGCAACTTTCAATAAAAGATAAGCACTTAAAATAAGCAAAATAAGATAAGCAATATGAGAGGAAGCTAAAAATGGAGCAGATTTAACTAACTCCTTAAACAAATAAGATTAAAACTATAAACTAAGTAAAATAACCATCTCACATCATAAACAAACATTAATAATGCAATTAATAATCAAATGATAGAATAAGTAAGCAAGGAACAGTAAATAAGCTAAATTTAGAAAAATGGAAACAGATTAGTTATATGCTTAAATAAAAGCCTAAAGTAGCTTATGAAATACTTTTAAACAACAATGAAAATAGGAATTAGAACTTAAAATTTTGTATACTTAAAACTTCAAAATTTCATTAAACATTAAAAAGGGTTACAAGAAAAGTTAAATTGATTAAAATAAGCTGAAAAGTAAACTTAAAAAAAACTACATGCCCCCGAAGGCTTACAATGTCCTAATTTATATAGAATAAGCTAAAGGGTCTCGGGTCTTGTTCTCTTGTCTTCTTCTTACTTGTGCTTCTTTTGTGAGGAGAAAAGCACTTGTGTTTCTTGTGTGAGTGAGTCCCAAAAGTCATCTCAGCCATTAATTCAACTTAGAGCCCAAAAGGTCTTAAAATTCCATCCACAACCTTCAACTCTGCCTTATTTTTCATGTGACCACTTGGATAAAGGGTATTTCCAAGGTGCAATTACTGTTTGATAAGGTGGGGTTATAAGGAAAGGTGGGATGAATATGCCAAAAAGGGGATTTGGGCTTGGCGGGAAAATTGGGGAAGATATACACTGTTTCAAGTTCACAAGGTAAAGGTTTAGGGTAATGGCAGGAATGGCCCTCCAAGTGTTAAGGTGTGTCTGCAGCTTTTATCTCCTGTTGAGAATAATTCGTTTTCGAGAGTTGGCATCATTTGGTTCCCTGAAAGTATATACTCTTTGTTGCCACACCATATTCCTTAATAGGCACTAAAAACGGGTGTTATCAATAAGGGGTATGGGCTTTCATGTTAGGGCCGGTTTGAATTAAAAATGGCAATGGGCCATTTAGCTTATAGAGGCTTATTAGGTCTTTAGATGCCATTAATATAATTAATTTGGGCTGACTCCCGGCCCAGTAAGATTGGGTACCAAAAAAGCAAGTGGGCCCATTATAAGGTGTTTCTTCTTTCGGGTATGACGATGTCGTCTTTGACTGTTATACTCTGGGGTTGACTTATGAATATGAACTTTTTGACCTTTATTATTGAACCTTATATGAACTTGGGTTGTGGCTTTTTCACTCGCTTTTTTTTCATTTTCCGTGCTCGATTTTGTCCGTTTTGTTGGGCTTTATTTTTTATTGTCCTTTTGGGTCGGATAATTAATCCGTTTTTCCTGAGCCTAATATAACTAAAAACATACAATACATGAATACTTTGGGTAGACGATTTTTTTTTGGTTCAAATTAAGTCGCATATGATTTTAAAATTTCAAATGTTATGTGTATTTTAGGGCACATAACCAATATACAACCAACACGTTACCCCCCTTCAACTGCAAACCAAAACAAAAAAGAATGCCCTAAACGATACGCAATGAATTCTGTTAGCTCTAACTAATAAATCTAAAGATCTCCCCATACACAAATAAAGAATCAATGCGCTTGTACATCATGTATGCACTAAACAAGCAAAACAAAAAGAAACGCAATGCCCATAAACTTAAACCATCGATGCCCGCATACTTTCCTTTAATCTATAACTCAAGAAAGAATATTGCCAGTAAAAATATTTATTGGAATGCACTAATAATATATTCAAACAAAACGTTGTAGAACAATTCGTTTGAAACAAGCCCTAAGACGAAATACACCTAAACACAAAAGAAATTTATGCAATTGCCCAATAATCAATAAGCATAGACAATTAATAAAATTCTGAACTAAATCTGAAGTTTTTGGATTTGTAAATTGACAGACGTTTACTAAACACAACTCCTACTCCTATAGACATACTACGTTACGGACAAAAACTTCCTACACAAATATATACAAAATACTATGCCGGTGCAAACCCCTCCAAAACAAACAGAAATAATTCCCTACCTAACAATGGATCCAATTGTCCACCACTCGTTGTCCAGCAACTACATAACACAAACCAACACACAACAGCCCCAACCCTTATCTTAACAACAGATGCTTCCTTATCATGACACAGCAAAACTAAGAGAATGCCATAAACGAGTAAACACTCAAACCCATCCTTTTGGATAAAACCATCACCCCTAAGGATTGCCCACTAAAAAAATGATCATATAACAAATGTGGATGCCCTAAGAAACAAGAAAAAACAAATGCCAAATAAACTTAACATTAGCTCTTATTATAACATACCTAAAGAGAAGCTTGTAACAACACATAATTTTGGATGCACTAATTAATAACATACAAAACGATGTAATAATTCGATGAGAATGCCCTAATACATCAAACAAACATAATTGCCAATTAACTATAATCATAAACAATAGTCGAAAAACTGATTAAGATTACACATTACCTACCCTAAACATACCAATTAGATACCCTACTAAATATATCTTGTTTGTTGTACTTGAAGTAGCACCCCAATGTTACTATTCCGCTGCTACCTGATTTTGGGGTTGTTACACATCTAACTCTAGATTTTTGTCAAAGCATGTTACAATATTCCATCTCTTTTCCTCCCATTTCTAACCATGTTTCCCTCTCAACATCACTAAGGGTTCTTTTCTCCGCTTCTAGCTCCCATCTCATTGCTTCATTTCTAAGACATTTAATTTTCGCTCTATTCCCACCAAATCTCTCCTTACTTCAAGCCTTAAGACTTGCCTTAACGTTTTTAGCCTATCCCGAAGAACACAATCTGGCCGACAACTCTTCACCTCTTTTTTCCACGCATCCTTAACAACTTGATTAAAATCCAAAACTTCTAACCAAACGTTGAAAACTCTAAATGGTTTCAAGCCAAAGTCTGAATCCACGTCTTTTAATACAATAAGGCAATGATATGATAACTTTCTATCTAAGGCGATGACAGAAAGGTTACCTCACAAATTAATGAACTCATCACTCGTCAAGAATCGGTCTAGCTTACTAAACTTCACACCGTCATCGCTAACTCTAGTGAATTTCCGCCCCCATTGGAACCTCGACTAATCTCCTATCATTGATAAAATCATTGAAATCTATTGTTTCTTTAACATTAACCCGAGAGTTTAGCCTATCATCATTGCTTCGAACCACATTTAAATCCCCAAAATACACCACGCGCCACTCCATCTAAGAATCACATTTCCTTTCCATTTCTATTTGTATGAAAACATTATTAGTGACAATTAGATGTAACTTGGTTTTTCAATTGACCTGTAACTTGGTCTCTTAAATAAAAGACAATAACAAGTTAAAAGGTAAGGTAAGGTAAGGTAACACCCAATACCGTCTTCTACAAGTTATGGGTCCTAATACCGTCTTGCACGGTGTATGAGGGAGGTTGAGACATAGACAACCATACCCCTACCAAAGGTAGAGACTTTGCTTTTGGTTCTACCAAAGGTAGAAAAAGACTTCCGGCCTTGCAAGGAGTGAAGATCAAACCCTTGACCTGTGTCTCCAGAGGCAAGGGTGATAACCACCTGATCGAACCTTGCTATGTTAGAGACAAGAACAAGTTGTGGCATATTTTTTGTGGTTTTTGTGGCAAGGTAACTACAGTACGTGCAATCTCTTAAATTGCAGCGTATAAAGAAAGTGCAGTGTTTTGTGTGTCTAAAATGTTATAAGATTACAAAAGGTTACATATACGCTAAGATTCTATAAAATGGTATTCACCCTTAGACCATTTTATCAACAATCTATCATAACTCAATCTTTCATTATAATATTATTTTCTTATTCCTTCACCTATACAACCAATACATACAATCAATCTCAACTTTTTTTTACCATTTATCAACAACCCAACCTAACATATATTATTAATGCTTTACAGAGGGGTTTCAGAAGGGTGTGCAAGAGGTGCAGTCGCACAGGGCCTCCTACGTATAAGGTTAGACATATATGAGCCATATAATTCAATTTTATATGCAACTTCTTTTTAGTTTACAAGTGAAATGAGGCCTCTTTGTTGTTATTACCTAGGGCCACTGAAAACAACCGGACGACCTTGTTCTTATATTTATTATATATATATATGTATATATATATATATATATATATATATATATATATATATATATATATATATATATATATATATATATATATATATATATATATAATCCGGATCGATTGAGAAAGTTTTTATTTTGAGAAGATTGAGAAGGTTTTCAAAAATGATAGATTTTTAACTTTGATTCAAGTTTTTCAAGCGTAAAACTCATTTTAATGTGATTATAATCCAAAATGTGTAAAAAAATTTGAATCAATGTTAAAAAATCTCTTGATTTTGCGATATAAGTACAATACTGAATCTTCTATACAAATTTAAGGAATCATTACCATAACTCGATTTTAGCATTGATTTGTGAATCAAATTTGTGATTTATAGATTCGATTCACTATTAAATGATGTTTACTTGTGAATCAAGTCAAAAAATATGAATCAATTTGCTCAAACGAAGATTTCTCAATCTTCTCAAAATAAAAACCTTCTCAATGGAACCGGAGCATATATATATATATATATATATATATATATATAGGAATGTTAAAATAAAAAGACAAATATTCGTGAGAAGGATAAAAAGAATTTTTTTTTAAAAGTTCTCAAAAAATTCCAAAAAAATTCCATTAAATCAGGTATGTTGGTGCATAAAACTTTTGTAAAAGAAGTTTTTCTAATTTTGAGTTTTTATACGTTTTTTTAATGCGCAAAAAAAAGAAATTTTGATGCACAAAAAAATTTTGATGCACAAAATTTTTGACTTGTTATAGTTTGATGCGCAATAAAATTTTGATGCAAAAAGTCAAAAGAAGTTGGGTACAAAAACGAATTTTTGATGCACAAAAAACCGATTTAATGCACAAACGTTTTTTTTAATAAATTTTTTTGGCAATACTATCCACTTTTTGAAAAACTTCCTTTACAACTTTTTCATGCACCAACATACGCGATCTTGTGGAATTTTTTCAGAATTTTTTGAGAACTTTAAAAAATATATATATAATCTAGTTAAAATGGTGTAGGTGCTTAAAGTTGTTAAAGTGAGAAGCAATAAAAATTGGACAAATGTCACATTATTTAATTAGTTGTTGGTCCGTGTACGATTTGTTGGTTTGTGTACGAGTTGTTGGAGGTTTTGGTTCGTGTACGAGCAATTGGTTTGCGATTTTTAGTAATACAAGTTTCTTGTGTATCAGTTGTTTATCATAGTTTAGCATTTATTTGTTAACTCATATGTAACTTGTAAGAGTGTATCATTCAATTTGCGAATAAAATGTATATTTCTATTAATAGTCTTTTGTGAAGCAAAATTATGTATCATATGTATCAGCCATAAATGATGGCGTATCAAGTTTTTTTGTGGTTGTACATCAATTTTTATGTATAAGATTTAATTTTATGTATCTACTATTAATTAAATCACATATTAATTAATAGATTCAATGGTTAAGATCACTTCTCATTTTAACAACTTTAAGCTACTACACTACAATAACCCTCCCCTATATATATATATATATATATATATATATATATATATAAGGTAGGGTTATAATAAAAAGAGTGTTATAATAAAAAGGGTAGGAATGGATCTCAGCCCTTGGATCAGATTTGACCAGATCTGACCAGATCAAATTGGGCGGTGGCATTTTTGTAAATAATGCAAACTTCAGGGGCAAATTTGTTATAGTGTATTTTACCAAAAAAACCATACCGTCATTTATCTCAAACCATTTCTAGATCCCACTTTCTGTCTCTAAGCACACATTCTCACACTAGAAATTCACACACATCTTAATTATATTTATCTAAAATCGAATCATTACATCATATTCTTATCATAATCAAATCATTAAACCTTCTAATAAGGATCGACTCGTTCTTCCATCTTTGTGTCAACGATGTTTAACACGAATCTACCGCATTAAACGACCATGTAAGTTGATTTATGAATCATAATTTTGTTATTGCATCTTTTTGTTTGCTTTAGTTTGCTAAAATCTTGCTTTTTTATCAAATTAAATTCGTTTTTTAATATGATGAAGTAAACTTTTTAAATCTATAAACGAGTGTGTGTAGGTATATGTTTATGTATGTTCTCATCTAGATCTGAAACCATATGTAGAAAAATATATATAAAAAACGTGTTTAAGAAAGTTGCATACAAAGTGTTTGATAAAATGTCTCAACTAGACTTTGTAACTGTGATGCACTAAATTTACATTGTGATGCAGTTGTTTTAAATGTTGATCCATGCACTAACGAAATTGATTTTGCTTGCCTACTTTTGTCTTTGATGTGGTAGGAAATGAACTGTAATGCAGTAGGTTACTTACGTTGTTCATATGCATGATTTAGTGTAAATGTGGCTTGCCGGTATTAATGAAATAGATTGTGTTTTCTTACTTCTGTCTGTGATGTGGTAGGATATAAATTTTAATGCACTAGGTTACTTACGTTGTTCATATGCATGATTTAGTGGAAACGTAGCTTGTCGTTTCTAACGAAATTGATTGTGTCTTCTTGCCTTTGTCTTTAATGTGGTAGGAAATGAATTGTAATGCATTAGGTTACTTAGATTGTTCATATGCATGATTTAGTGTAAATGTGGCTTGCCGGTTTTACAAAATTGATTGTGTTTTCTTGCTTTTGTCTATGATGTGGTAGGAAATGAATTGTAATGTAGTAGGTTACTTATGTTGTTCATATGCATGATTTAGTGTAAATGTGGCTTGCCGTTTTTAACGAAATTGATTTTGCTTGCCTACTTTTGTCTTTGATGTGGTAGGAAATGAACTGTAAAGTTACTTACGTTGTTCATAGGAATGATTTAGTATAAAAGTGGCTTGCCGGTTTTCACAAAATTGATTGTGTTTTCTTGCTTTTACCTGTGATGTAGTAGGATATGAGTTGTAATGCAGTAGGTTACTTACGTTGTTCGTATGCATGATTTAGTGTAAACGTGGCTTGCCTTTTTAACGAAATTGATTTTGTTTTCCTACTTTTGTGTTTGATGTCGTTGGAATTAAACTGTAATAGAGTAGGTTACTTACATTGTTCATAGGAAGGATTTAGTGTAAATGTTGCTTGCCGGTTTTATCTAAATTGATTGTGTCTTCTTGCCTTTGTTTGTGATGTGGTAAGATATGAACAATAATGCAGTATCATATAAGATTGTAATGCAGTAAAAAACTGTCACACATTACATTTTTTTACTGCATTATAGTTATATGCTACTGCATTATTGTTATTTTATATTCTACTAGTCAGTTGTTAATGCATTAGAGTATATAACAGTAATGCAAAAAATTGTATACTATAATGCACTAACAAAAAATTATAGTTAAATGCTATTGCATTACTGTTATTTTGTATTTTCCTACATTACAGTTAGTGCATTACAATATATAACTGTAATGAAAAAAATTATATACTGTAATGCACTAACAATATACATTGTTAGTAGCGTCCTACTAACAATTATATAATGTATTACAATTAAATTTTATTCATGGATTTGTTATTGGTTATTCGGTTTTGTTATTCGAATGGTCGGTCGACTAATAGCATGTTTATGACTTTTGAAGGACTTGGTACAATGGCAAAGAGCCAGTTCAACAATGTATCTCTTGTAGGACGCGACGGCAGTGTCAGTTTTCTTATTACAACACCTTTTCCTATATTTGTCGCATTCCATGTTTTACTCGCTATTTTGCACGCTTTCCATTTTCACTTGTTGTGGCCGTGTCTCGCCGCATGCACTAAATGAATTAAATGAGCGGAGATCTCTCTTCCCTGTTGCTAAACAGTTTATAAAATACGGGTCTGCGTATTTTTTCTATGAAAACATATATAATTACTTTTTATTAAAGATTTGTCAAACACTAGTTTCTGCTTTTTGAAACTGTAGGATCGATATTCCTTAATGAAACACTGATATACTGTCAACTATGCGGAATCTAGTTGGCAGTACTAAGAAGAACACACAAAGATTAATCAAACGATTTGTATTATAAACCTTTTGAATCTGCCTAAATTGCAGATCCCTAATACAATACTAATAATTCTTAACTTCGTGTTTTTCTATGTTTTTTCTATATCTTCTAATATCTTCCTAGAGATCCTTTTATAAACATAAGGATAACCTCTAGTAGATGTACAGTCCTTGTATATCATAAACACTAATTGACCATTTGGCCGATAGGCCAGATATCCCTACTAGTAAAGATAGGTGACAAAGAGCATTCCATTCGCTGGAATGTAACGTCATGTTATCAGGTCCACCATCCCAACATAATGGGAATAATAGGCAGAGAAATACTTAACCAGGGGTATAAAAAGATCTGTGCCCGTACCATCCACGGCACACGGAATGTTAAAATTCCTGGTAAAAGGAGGAACGGTAACGATACGAAGCAGCAGAGTCATCCCGATGGAATGTGCAATGATCTCCGGACCTAGCACACAACACCCCGTGACCAGTCAGGTGTTGGAGGAGAAGATAAAAGTGGCCATTCATCCTGAATACCCCGAGCAAACAATAGCCATAGGATCTACCCTAACAGAAAAAGGACGCAAAGAACTATGTGCTTTGCTCAGACAAAACCTGGATGTTTTTGCCTGGAAGCCAGCAGATATGACGGGCGTCCCGCGGCACATGGCGGAGCACCGCCTAAATGTCCGAGAGGGATGCCCACCTGTCAGACAAAAGAAAAGGGGGCAAGCGCCGGAAAGAAATAAAGCGATCCAAGAGGAAGTGAAAAAATTGGTAGATGCCGGAATAAAAAAAGAAGTCCACTATCACAGCTGGCTATCCAACCCGATCATGGTCAAGAAACACGATGGGAGTTGGCGAATGTGTGTGGAATTCAAAGATCTAAACAAAGCATGCCGTCAGGATGGTTATCCCTTGCCGGAGATAGATTGGAAAGTAGAGTCTCTCTGCGGATACCCTTTTAAGTGCTTCCTGGACGCATACAAAGGGTACCACCAAATTAAAATGGCAGAGAAAGATGAAGAAAAAATAGCATTCATCACGAGCCAAGGGATATTCTGTTACACAAAGATGTCGTTCGGCCTAAAGAATGTCGGGGCAACCTATCAACGCTTAGTAGACAGGGCATTCCAAAAGCAGATCGGTCGTAACCTGGAAGTATATGTCGACGACTTGGTCATAAAAAGTCATACGGAATAAGAAATTATCCGAGACATAGCAGAAACATTCAAAACTCTCCGACAAATAAATATGAAGCTAAATCCAAAAAAGTGCACATTCGGAATGCAAGAGGGGATGTTTTTGGGCTACAAAGTAAATGCTGAAGGACTGAAAGTATGCCCAGATAAAGCAGACGCGGTCTTTAGCCTACCGTCTCCAGGATGCCTTAAGGACGTATAAAAGCTGAACGGGAAACTCGCAAGTTTAAACAGATTTCTGTCAAAATCAGCTGAAAAATCACTGCCGTTCTTAAAAACCCTGAAGAAGTGCACAAAGAAGAGCGATTTCCAATGGACTCAGGAAGCCGAAGTAGCCTTCAAACAGATGAAGAAACTCTTAGCGGAACTCCCAATGCTGACTGCACCAAAGGAAAAGGATGAGCTAATCATATACCTAGCCGCAACCAAGGAAACTATCAGCGCAGTCTTAATGACCGAAAAGGGAGGCAAGTAATTGCCAGTGTACTTTGTGAGCTGTGCCCTACGAGGGTCGGAGATCAACTACACCCCCATGGGAAAATTCGTATTAGCCTTGCTCAGCGCAAGCAGACGGCTGAAAAGGTACTTCCAGGCACATATAATTGTTGTAATTACGGATCAGCCGATAAAGCAATTATTGTTAAAATCAGAGATCAGTGGGAGGATGCTAAAGTGGAAATTTGAGCTAGAAGGATATGACATCCAATACAGGCCAAGGACATCGATCAAAGGACAAATATTGGCAGATTTTATCGAAGAGCGACCGGATGAAGAATCCCCGGACGAACCCATGGCAGAGCCAGAAGAATTACCGGAATCATGGACTTTGTTTACAGATGGGTCATCCTGTATAGATGGTTCCGGATCCGGGCTGATATTGGCAAATCCGGAAGGAGTTGAATTCACGTACGCCATGAGGTTTAGGTTTGAGGCTACCAACAATGAAGCTGAGTATGAATCATTAATAGCCGGTCTCCGGATCGCAGAACAAATGGGCGTAAAAAACCTTCAAGCAAATGTAGACTCTCGCCTTGTAGCAAACCAGGTCCATGGCTCTTACGTAGCAAAGGAGTCAGGTATGGTTTAGTACTCGGAAAAAGTAAAAACGCTCGCAAGTAACTTCAATCAATTCTACATCAAACAAGTACCGCAGAGCGAGAACAAGAAGGTGGATGCCCTAAGCAAGATTGTCCGGAGGGGCCAGGAAAAGTCAAGTTCTTGATCGTAGCTATTGACTACTTCACCAAATGGATTGAAGCAAAACCTGTTGCGACTATCACGGGCAATCAAGTGAAGAAGTTCGTATGGGACAGCATTGTTTGTAGATTTGGCCTACCAGGGGAAATAGTATCGGATAATGGAAAGCAGTTCCGTGATAACCCATTCAAAGACTTGTGCGAAAAACTGTGTATCCACCAGTGTTTTGCCTCCGTGAAACACACACAAGCAAATGGTTTGGTCAAAAGAGCAAACAGGAGTCTGGGAGAAGGAATCAAAGCTCGATTGGATAGGAGAACTCTCACACGTCCTATGGGCACACCGCATCATGATAAAATCAAACAATGGAGAGACACCGTTTTCACTAACATACTGCACGAAAGCAGTCATACCAGCAGAGATAGGCATGCCAACACTCCAGACTGCGGAAGTAGACCTGATAAAAAATGACAAAGCCTTGGAAATAAACTTGGACCTCATAGAAGAAAAAAGAGAACAAGCAGCAATTCAAGAGGCAAAAAGCAAAGCTAAGATGGAAAAGTACTACAACTCTAAAGTCCGAAGCACAAGCTTCAGGCCAGGGGACATGGTCTACCGTAGCAATGATACAAGCCACGCCAAGGACGGAGGAAAACTTGGCCCTAAATGGGAAGGACCATATGAAGTTACGGAGTCAATAGGAAAGGGAGCCTATAAGCTTAAGGATCGCAATGGAAATGAACTTCCGCGAACATGGAACATCTGTAATCTTAAAAAGTGTTATATACATGAAGTGTAAGCACCCGTCTGGCACGTATGATGCTATGGAAGGTAGTATTTTAATTTCTCTTTATTTTGTAATGTCTTTTGAATATTAATGAAAAAGTGGGGATTAGCTACCCCACCAGTTTTAAAGTCCTAAAATTATTATTACTTTGCAAAGTTATATCAACTATTAAGACGCGCACGCAAGGAGCCATGCTCCAAAATAATATTATCCCGGATAATAAAAGGTTTTAGCAACCTCAAAATTAGCTTGGGTGTATAAAAGGTATTGCAAACTCGGCACCGGGAGAATAACCCACAAATATTCACAAGACTGTCTATTACGAACGTACAACACTAATAATAAAAAGGTAGCAATATTATAACCTATGAAAAACATCATTGTTATAAGACGGACGCACCAGCATCCACCTAAAAACATGTTGAACATGATAAGCTAGAAACGCAATAAAAAGGCCAACATACGGCCGCGATAAAAAAGCAAACGTTCATATTACATACATGCCGCAAACAAAAATAGCCACATACGGCCACGGCATACAAAAAAGAGAAAAAAAAATATCTAAGTGTTCAAGATACAACAGCAGACCACATGCGGTCATGGCATGGAGATAAAACTAAAGGCAACAACGCTCAAGATGGGGGACGACAACAACACTTCCCAAGGCTTCATCTGTGTCTTCTTCAGCATAATCCTCAACGGAGAGAGGGGCCGCGGAAATACTAGCTTCACCCACCCAAGTCTGGGAAGACAGAGGCGCGGAGACTATCTCCATCATCAGTTGGCGAAGAGCCGCGACATGCTTCTTGGCCCCCTCAGCACGAGCATGGACATTCATCAAAGCAAAAGATAGGGAGGTCTCCCCAACGGCCGTTTTATCACCAGCATGATGAATGGGAATAGAAAGTTGCTCAATGCACGGTTGTAAGGAAGCAGCTTCCGGAAGTTCAGCAAGGGGTCCGTCCAGAAGAAAGCAATCAAGAACTTCATCCATCCCGACATCCTTTTTGGATTTCAACAGATCCACCAAGGGGAAGTGTGCGTCTTCAAGGGCCTTAACCGCGTTAACATAATCTGCGCTGGCAACCTCCGGGTTATAAGCATCAACCACGGAAAGACTCCTCCCGGCAACCCCATGCTCATGACCGGCCTCTAAACCTTCTTGCATGCCAAAATCAACGGCCCGGCCCAAAGCGTGACCAAGAATGCCCTGGTACTCTAAAGATTTCAAGCACTTAAGGAGAGCAAGTTGTATCCCATGGGTCAGAAGCCACCTCCTTCCGGCCAAAAGAGTCAAGTAGGTGGGATAAAATTCCCCCTCCAGACGGCCGAAGACATCCATCACGTGTGCCTCAAGCTCGGCCACACGGTTGTACAACTCCTGAGCCTGCTCTTCCTGCTGAACTTCCATTTTCTCCTTGAAATCCTGAAAACCGGCACGCAGAGAAGAAACCTACAAAAGCAAGAACACTTGTAAAAAAACATATTATAAAAACATGTAAATAGACACATGCGGAATAAAAGGTGCGGACATACCTCAGAGGCAAGCCTATCTCGCTCAGATGCCAACGAAGTAATCTTAGTCCCGGCCTCGGCACAGGCCACCTTAGCGTCATCCAGGGAAGACGCAAGATGAGTGGCGCGGGAGTCAAGCAAGGAAATGTCATTATCCTTCTGAGTGATGGTGACCTTGAGAGCTGACACCTCCGCGGTCAAAGTAGACTTCTCTCCGGATAAGGAAGATACTTGATCACGGAGGCGGATAACCTCCGCGGCTTCAGCCTCCTTCTCAGCCAGCTGAGACTTCAACCTGAGGATCTCCAAGTCCTTCTCCTCCAGCAACTTACCACGTGCAACATACTTAGCCCTGAGTTTTTCTTTAAGCTCCAACTCATGCTCTGCACGTGACCTCACCTCCGACCCAAGACATATTTGCCGCGCTGCCCCTACATTAAACTCCGTATATAATTGATCACACTCCATGGAACGGAGAGAAGCGAAGAAGGCGGGGGGAGCAACGCGGTCCACCAAGGTACGGCAGGAAAAGCCATCGTCCAACAATGAATCATTGGTAATGTTCCACCTAGGGATATACTAACGCTTCGCCTCGGAAGGGTTAAAGGTAGCAAGCTCATAGAAAGAATCATCAGACCCTTCCAACTCCTCAAGCTGGGAAAAACCAGCCAGATCCGGATTAACATTCGCGGCAAGCTTGGCCTTGGTGGAGGTTGTGGTGGCAGCGACAGTATCTACCGGAGCACTCAAAGTGCTAGAGCTGTAAGGATAAACAAAAAATCAACGATTAGGAAAAGGTGCGGAAATTCAGAAAGTACTTAAGGATGCGTATACATACCTCCCCACAGTAGTACGGATCTGGAGGCTCGCTTGGGCAGATAAATCCACAAAACTTTCACTTTCTTGAGAAGGAGGGGCAACAGAGGGAGTAGCAGACTGTTCCCGGGCCAACAAACGAGAGCCTGCCGGCATAATCTGCTCCAAACCAGCAAGGGTTTTACCTCCGGTACCGGAAGCAAGGGAAGGGTGGTCCGTCCTCAACTTCTTAGCAGGGAGAACGTCGCTCTGCCTTATCAGTCTTTTCTTCTTAATCTTTTTGGGTTGCTCCGTAACAACCTCCTCCTCACTCTGCCTCACCATGGCCGTACCCTCATCCGGGTCCGCTAACTCTAGATAAGCATTCTCTTCAGCAACATCTTCCTGCCCTCCTTCAGTCGGAGCAGGGATCTCCGTGGCCGCGACAGAACTACTACCCCCAGCTGCAGGAATCACCAGAGGCATGAAGCAATGTCGGGTACTCTCTAGCAATGTCACCTGATCATCTCCCTTCTGAACCTCCACCGCCCGGACCTTCCGAGGGTCAGCAGTCTTGATAAAATCCAACAAGCCCATATGGATGGACCAGCAGATCCGGATTAATATCGCGAGCGAGCTTGGCCTTTGCTAGAGGTAGTTGGTGGCAGCATGGCAGTATCTACGGAGCACTCAAAGTGCTAAAGCTGTAAGGATAAAAACAAAAGATCCATCGAGTGGAAAAGGTGCGGAAATTCAGAATGTACTTAAGGATGCGTATACATACCTCCCCACAGTAGTGCGGATCTGGAGGCTCGCTTGGGCAGATAAATCCACAAAACTTTCACTTTCTTTGACTGAGGTAGCAACAGAAGGAGTAGCAGACTATTTTATAACCGCGTGAGCCTAACGTAGATGATGAGCAGATACTTACTGCGGCACGAGTATTATGCAGTCGCCAACTCAGGCTCTAGCATAGATAGTGTAGGTTGTGTGAGAGTTGGTACCTATCTCTCGCTCTTACACAAATAATACGGTACGAGAGTAACGATGTGTGTGGCTCTGCTACCGCTTAAGAAAGCAACTACCGTCCCACCTGATCAAACTCACACTGCCACCACTTAGCAGCGGTGATCAAACCTGATCGCTTTTTGCCCTTTGCGCTCCACGTCTCTTTCACTTCTTAATCTCTCCTTTACGGTCTGATCCGTAACAACCTCCTCATCACTCTGCCTCACCATGGCCATACCCTCACCCGGGTCCGCTAACTCCAGATAAGCATCCTCTTCAGCTACACTTTCCTGCCCTCTTTCAGTTGGAGCAGGGATCTTCGTGGCCGTAAAACAGAAACCACTACCCAGATGCAGATCACCCAGGGGGTTTTGAATCAATGTCGTGGTACTCCTCTAGCAAATGTCACCTGATCGTCTCCCTTCTTGAACTCACCACCCGGACCTTCCGAGGGTCAACAGTCTTGATAAAATCCAACAAGCCCATATTTGCAAAATAAACATCAAGCAATCAGGCTTTATAATACAAAAGTACCACTACTAAAAGAAATAACACCCACCCGTTCTGTCAGGATGCTCAAAAGCCGGATAAGAATTGTCGTCAAAAGGATAGTACGGGCTCTTCAACCTACAAGGATAAGAATGCACTCCGTTTATTTTATACCAGCGGAAATGAGCCTTATGGCTGTCAAGAAGTTTAACCGTTTGCTCTGACGACAGCAGTAAGTTAAGTGGGGAGCCGTGTCCTTTTCTAGGGACACCTCCCGTATATAAAGGGGACGGAAATGGGAAAACGCAGATGTCAACCCAGAAAAAGTTGGTCGCTAAATTTTGATGGAATCGAGGTTTTGGAAACAGAGGACGAAGTTGAACGATTTAGCAAAGGAAATAACCGTCACTAAACGTACGGGTGTAGAATAGAAAGCGCGGAATCACGGTAACTGAGGGGGGAATAAGGTCGAGTACAGCGTCAAACTTCAAAATGGACACACAGGGAGCGCAAAAAAGCGATAATAATTGGTAATATGCACCGGAAGTATTTAAGGACGGCATAAAAAACTTTTTTTTGTAAACGGTATCCTATAAACCACAAAAGTCAAAAATCCTACTATTAAGCCTACTTTACGGCTTGGGAATGTGGCAATGGTTTTATCACGCCCCCGGAAGCAGTGGGTAGACCTCAGCGAAATATAAAGCTTTCGCAAAAGCTATCTACCATCTCTTGGGTCATAATAGAATATTCTAGATTTAGCAGAAAAATTAGCCATTTGGGAGTTCGAGTGAAGGGAAATGCTAACCTGAATTTTGAAAAACCCTAAAAAGGAAGAAAACGATGTGCGGACGTATGCTAAAGATGAAAAGCTTGAAGAAATCAACAATGGTGGAAAGTAGAGTTGTGGAAAAGGAAACAGTAAAAACACAAGGGGGTATTTATACCCTTGGTGTATTTATACCTACCCACAGCCAGATGATGCCACGTGTAATCAACTTATATGATCAACGATTGAGTTTCGCCTAGGGAGCAGTTAAAACAGCTGTAAATACGTCACATCAGTCAGAAAATAAAAAGACGACATCGGTCCACGTCACCTAAACGTCACCAACTTGATGAGGAAGCTTTGCGGAGAAGACATGTGATCACGGAAAGCGGCAAACCATACTAATGAAACCGGAGTCTAGCATTGATCACCGCACGCAGGACATGGTCCGCAGGCAATATCATACTAGACTGGGGGGACTTGATGACGTATAGTAGATATACCAAGCCTCCGGGCTTGGGTCACACTATCATTTGGGCTTTTGGGCCCAACATCAACAAGTTAGGGACCGAGACTAAGCCCAATCTGCATTGGCTACAGCCCGGACACAGCAAAACGGACGCGGACCTAACTATAGGATATCTCCGTTCACGGAAAACACACGCGTCCGTACACACGGTTACTGCGGAACCTTGCCCGAAAAGGGACCCACTATGGCCACTAACGAAACAAACGAAATATTAGGAAACCCTAATATTTCGTTCGCCTATAAAAAGGGACCTTTTGACACAATGAACAATATGATTTTCTCACTCTACATACACATACTTTCTCTCTCTACATGTTTACTTACTTTCACGCCGAGTCTAACCGTGGGGTCCATCCCCACAGTAAGACTAACGGTTTATTTGATTGTGCAGGAAATCATCACTTCTCTTGCTCTAGTATAAGATCTAATGCTCAAATCATTCAGGAACTCGACCCGACGTATGATTTGAGTCCTATTATAAACCCTACACTTATTTTGTACTAACACAAATCGTGTAGATTAGTCAGCAAAAAGTTCAAAAAACATGGGTACAAAGAAAACAATAGAGGGGAGGCATTTCCCTTTGGCCTTAGGCGTACGCATACGGCCCATCAGCCCAACCCTGTTTATGACCCCATCACAACATTTAGGTTTTAAGCAAAGTATTATACATATACTCATTTGAGATGTGCTGATGATTTTAAAAAACAAGATTTTGAGACCCGCGCTTCGCTGCGGGGGGTCTCGTAGATATTTTTTGTCCCGTTCATTGCAAAAAAAAGACGTAAGTAGTTAAAAATCGAAGGTCTTTTCTTTTACCTAATTTATGTAGTAACAATATGTGTGTTACAATATTTTTTCCATTGCTTTTAATGTGTCGTTGTGATTACGGCAAGATAAGTATATTGATGTTGAAATTTTTATAGGGTTTCGTTTATGGTGATCAAATACATAACAAAGATTCTTGCTTTAAAGATAGACTTGACCTATTGAAGATGTTGAAGGCGAATTAGCGAGTTGGGTTGTGGTTGATGGAAGTAAGGGGATTTCTTGCCTACTATGTGTTTGATGAAAGTCTTGAGAGTATTGGGTTTGTGGTAAGTGTTTATTTTTTTTATTTTTTATTTTTTGGTTGTAACACAAGTTTTAATATTTTTTATTTTGGTTTTTGTTTGGAATTATAGTCATTATAAGCCATAAGCTGGCTACATAAGCCAAAAGATTTGGGACATAATTGAAGTCATTAAGCAACCATAATTTGGGACATAATTGAGTCGCGGGCTACTTTAGTTTTGACTTCCGCAAATATATTGGAACTTTTTTCCCACCGTGTAAGCAATACATTATAAGCAGCAACCAAAAGGAATTCTGATAGTGATTATTTGTTGTTGCTGACATGAGTTCTTAAATTTGCCATTATCATTTATTTAAGGAAATAGATGACTAGAGGGGTACGTACTTGAAGTAGCTATGTGCAACGACTAAGTTTTCAGTTAATCTTTAGAAAATATGGACCAAAAAGTGTTGACGGGTTGACGTCTGACCGAAACCCATGTCAACCCTTTAGTCCGGCTTTCTTTTTCTAATTATAATGTACGTCAACGTGCCATGGTACCCTGAAACTGCATCACTCTCATCGTTATCCATTTTTCTTCATTTTCTTTTTTCTCCAGAGAGTGTCTTTTGTGTATTGTGACTAACAAGTGTGTCTTGGCTTGCAGGCCAAGAAAAAGAAGACAAAGAGTGAATTTATTTTTGGTTTAATTACGCTAAAAAGGAATGGAGATGGTGGTCCGTTGCTGTTACAAGCACTTCAACGTTTCTTGAAATATAAGGTATGGTACATTCTTTCTCGCTTGGTAATGAGCCAAACTTATTCATAAATAATAGGGCAACAAACTAAGAGTTAGTATTTGAAAATGTGCTATATTAGATATTTGAAAAAATCAACCCACTGAGGCTTTAAGTTTTTGATAGAATACAAAAGTATGGTGGCTGAGTAAAAATTCATTGTTTTGTTTTGACGAATTACAAAGACCTGAAAGCAAGGGACATCTTACTTCATGCACATTTGAAACCGAGAATATTGGAGTTTGGGGTGGACAGAGGCTTGCATTGAATTCGAGCTTGCATTGGAGTAGAATTCGAGCTCGGAAAGAAGTGTGTGACCGATCCAAATAGAATTGTAACCGATCATTTACACATTTTACGTGTGAATGCCGAACGCATTTAAGATCCAAATTTTTTATGACCAGATGGATGTTCGTCAACAGCTCCAAAATCTTAATCCCATTTTCCTATCATTTTGATGATTAATATGTGTATGCGCGCTCAACGTGATTTGGTTCAAACATGCTAAAGGCATATTCTTGGTGCACAGGTATGCAGCTTTCAGCATTTTGTTTGGTACTGTATTGTTCGCGTCAGCAATTAATGCAGCCCAGTTGTCGTAGTGAACCGAAGTACGAGGCTTCATAGTTCATACAGAACGCGATGGTTCCAGGTCTTCTCAAGTTTTATTTTAAACCAAAGAATGTCTGAAAATGACTTCAGGTTGGACTAAATTCCTAAAGTTATTTGTTTACTTATAAACTTCCTTCTAAAACTAAGTTCTTATTGCAATGAATGCATTTAATCTTTTTGTAGCGACTGATATAGTGTTTCAATTTTGATTTTAGATTTTACAAGGTTAGCTTAGTCTACATGCATTTATAAGTCTACAAAACCTTAACCTGTATAATATATGTACTTTAATATATGCCTTCTTCTTATTTAGTATTCCTGTCTTCAAAAATGTGAATGTGGATACACCTCCTTGCGAGACACTTGGTAGCCTGTTAAATTAGCCCAAACAATCAGACCAAGCGACAAGATAGAGAAGAAAAAAAAGAAACAAATTTATGTAACAAAAAAAAGTCAACCAGCCTCTTATATAGAGGAGTAACAACCCACCTGAGAAAAATTAATTGCCTTCATAAAAGACCCGTCGCCTCCCATTATTACCTGAAAGTAGCAATCTTTTCAATCTTGAAACACCACCAACAACAAGAGGAACCCTAGACAAAAACGCGCGGGTACTTTGGCTTGTCTTTAATTATTCCCCAAATGAGCTTCAACTTAACCATCTCTTTATGCATTCATAATTCCCATGTCTCTTACATTTTAGGAGCAAATACAGTTTAAACCAAAATATAAGGAAAAGTGGAAAACTAGTGATTTTAATCATTTTTGTGATGGGCCTTTATAGAAGAGTGGGTCAGTGGGCTTAGCCTAGCTCTCATACAACCAGTGTGTTTTAGACTTTTCATGCTCTTTTTTATAACCAAACTTAAAAATATGATACCACACTGTCTCAAACAAATGGAAATGAGCTTTCCAAAAATGATTAGAGCTTGTAATTAATCAGCTTCTTTAAGCACCCTTCAAAATATTATGTATGAACACCAAAAAGCTTGACACATTAATGAATTTAATGTGACTTATTTTTTTATTTTTTTGTCAATTGACATAATAAATTATAGATTCAACTGATTCGACAAACACTTTAATAAAAAAAGTCAAGTTTAAGCTATAGCTAACTTCACCAAATACACCCATGGTACTATTATTATAGTACTATATACTAACATCCTCGAGTTTGAGTGTTACATTCATCTTGCTATAAATATATTCCGCGTTTACTTTTCAACATTATTTAAACTTAACGAGTCATTTGATTTTTTTTTAATATGGATAGAACTACAATGAAAAAAACTGTAATCGGATGTTGTATCAGGTACACCAAGGGTTGTATATAGGAGGTCGAGCAAATATCAAGGATCTACACTCTTTTTTATATTATTACTCAACGGATTATGATTATCTCATGTTTATTTTGAACATGAGAAGTAATGTTGTGTTGTGATTGTTTTGAGTGTAGATACGATGTGCTTAACATTTATGTTTTAAATGAACATGAGAAAAACCTAATCTTTACTCAGCCTCTTCTTTTAGATGCAATGTGCTACTCGGGTATCTATTCGTTTGTATTTGATTCTGGCACCTCATATCATTTTTGCCATATTCGAATTGAATTTGTTTTTCTTGTCAAGGATTAAAGAAACTCTTTATCGACTCATGTGATTCCAACCCAATTAGATGTAGCCATTTTGCTCATTAAAGTTTTAAAAACCAACATGTCCCAAAGGCCCGGATATAGTATTATTTGGTGCGCCTACACTTATTATTTGACAAAAAACACCTCATTAAGGGGCTATATGTCTATCATTGTCTCTTAAAAAATATAAGTTTCCTGCTATTATTAAAGCAACATTGTGCTTGTTTAGCACTTTAGCCCTACACTCTAACAAAATTTATACCAACCTTTTCAAGTGGTTATGGGGACCATATTTTGGCATTTAGCTTAATATAGAATAGGTTAGATATGTAATTAATCAAGTTCGGTGTCATTAGGAAATCCAATTACTAATATTCTTAATGCACCATGAGTTATGTCCTACTAATTGATTACTTTTAGCATCAATTATTAATTTATTGATATATTTAAACAAAAGGTAGTGTTAGGTATATTTGTATTTATTAGTTCCTACTGGTATGTATGTAGTTCCTACTGGTAGAGTAATTGCTACTGTTAGTAT
>BQNB010064859.1:9534-29781 GCA_026074375.1 Tanacetum coccineum
GTCGGATGAATTAGTTATAGCCGAAATGGCAAAGGTACGCAAATTCTGCACACCTGTAGTAAATGGCCGTTATCTCTAAATTTTTGTATAGTAACATCTGAATATGTAAAACTAAAAGTTGTAGATGACTTAAATATCTAACCATGCTCACTGGTTTGAAGTTAATCGGAATTACGGTTTGTAAATGGCAACCAAATTACCAGGACTGATGTTGGCTGTCCAAAAACAGCCATGTATAAACAAAATAAACACCTCAAGCTCCTCCATGACTCACCACCACCTTCATCACCATGACCTCATCACCACATCACTATCACTCCAACACATTAAAAGCACCTCCATCACCTTCTTGTAAGCTACTACCACAAGTTGCACACTAAGTAAGCTACTTGTCACCATCTTTGATTTTCGAACCATCGCCAACTCCCTACACCTCACTCTAGCTTTCTATTAGTCACCATAGCAGCCCTTGGCCACCACACCAAGTAATCTTGGTGCCTACTCCAAGAAAACTTGGCCCCTAAGTCATTTAAGCCCTATATAAGCCGAACACACACATACACTTTCATTTCATCCTCACAACTCTTTTCCACCTTAAATCTAAGTTCAAAACAAGTTCTAGCCAAGCCAAGGAAGAAGTAGAAGGTCCCTAAGATCAGAATAGAAGCCAAGAATCAAGAGAAGGAAGGTCTTGAATCCATATCTAGGCGTACGAACCTAAAAACCCCATTTCGACCCATTTTAGCTCAAGTAAGCTTATAATCTTGTTCAATAAGCTCATAATCTGTTTTAGAATGTTCATAAGACTCCTAAGATCCTATATGAACCCTTGTTAAAACCTTGAATCCTCAAACCCATGCGTTTTTGGTTAAAACCCTAAAAACGACCCGTTTTGATTTTCTAGCTAACGAATCCTTTTTCTAAACTTTTGATACGTTAGAACATCTTATTTTAGCTTATTCTAATAAGCTATAACCTGCAAATAGGAATCCTAAAATAAGCTTGCATGGCTTTTTGGACTTGTTTTGCAAATATATTCTCTGCTAGGGGTATATATCATAACTTTATGAAATTTATAACTAGAGGGGCTGAAAATGTCATTTTCCTAAAGTTATAACTACAAGGGGCTGTTTTGCCAAGTTCTAAAGTTAAAGGATTAAATTATATATACTTTATATATAAAGGACTAAATTTGTAAAAGTTTATAAATCAAGGGTATATATTGCCATTTTTGCAAACTTAAAAATATAAAATATAATATTTTTATATAAATTATAAAAATATATATATTAATATTATAAGGCTCGATTTTATTAAAACCCGACACATTTATCGTTATTAATCATCGATCGACTCATTATAAAACAATTACGTTATATATTTAACGTAATTTATCATCGACTAACTTTTGAAGAAACTTAAAATCTTATCGTATCACGTTACTAGGGAGTTTCATGTGAGGGGTTCCATTTGAGTATTTGTTTTGACGAGTTTGTTGGGTTTACGATTTAAAGTGCCCTGACTCCTCAAACGATACTACATGGCCTTTGGATTATGATAGCCCGAACAGTGATACAATATTTCCATAAGTTAATAAATCAAAGTGATACGTTAAATTTTATGAAGTTTTGAAACAAAAACCATCACACTAAGACTTGACCATATTACCCCAGGTTGCGTGACGTAGCTGTTACTTTCATTTGATATACTTTTGCCATCAATCAAATTTCCCTGTTAAGGTGAGTTCATAGCCTCGCATTTTAAATCTTCTAATGTTTTCATAAACCCGCGAGGGGGATACATGCTATAAACCATGAATACGAGTATTTTTCCAACTGTATGTTATCTTGATTTATTATTGCCTAAGTCACCTTTACTACCAATATTTCTTAATCATGAACCATTAGTCACTTGCGAGTGAACGCGAATATTATGGATAGATCTATCGAGGTGTGACGACTCCCATTGGTGTGCCGTACCAATAGCACTATATTTGATACTAATGGGTAACTTTGGCAAGTTACCTTTCCACGAGGATATTTATTCCTCACTAATGTCACTAAGGTGATTTCCATGTTAATGTTTGGTTACATGAGCTTAGGGCAATAATACTGTTTTTCCATGATAATTGTATATGCAATTATTACAAACTATGGGTATATAACAACGTAACCCACTATTAAACTTGTATTCAAACTGTTTATCATAAACCTATGAATTTCACTCAACCATTGTGTTGACCTTTTTAGCATGTTTATCTCAGGAAATTGAGCAACTTATGGCACGAAGTGGCACGGACTTGAAGATGGCTAAATTGTTATCATTCAAACTTTATGTTTCTAGATTTTGGGACCTCTCTTTTGTAAAACTCTGATGAATAAATGAATGATAACTAAATTTTCCAAAACGTCTCTTTACGATTCGTTTTCTATGATTATGACTGTTGTACTATGAAGTAATACCCCAGATTAGCTTCCCCTGCTATATTTGTCAAAATGGGGGTGTTACAAATTGGTATCAAGAGCCATGGTTATAGAGAACAAGGTTAAAACCTTAACTATAACTACTTTTCTTTTTTCCATCTAAGAAAGTCCTCCGTGCCACTACATTTTCGGAATAGTATGCGAAGATACATAACTATTATACTATTATATAAATAACTTATGTTATTTACCGCTGGGTTGTTAACAGCACCCGACTTCCGATATTAAAGATGATTTTTCCTTTAACTTTTCGGACTATATCCCGGCTTCCCCGGACTGTTTCCCAGCTTCATCGGGAAATACTTCTTCTGAATCTTCAAATAATTCATCTGGTTTAGTTCTAATAGCTTAACCAACTCTTTCACTTTTTCATAATGACCCCTATATGAAGGTCATGCAAGCATATGATGCCATTAGTCCACCACAAGTTACTATTCCACCCCTAACTGTCGTGCCTCCATATCCAGTGTTATAACTACCACCAATGTTTGATTCCTGATATTTCTTTCCTCCCAAAGAGATTCCACAACCTAAATACACTGAGACTCCTGTTGAATCACCCATTCCAATATCTCCATCTTCATCAGTAGAATCTTCATCACCGGTTAGGTCAACTACACCACCACCAGATTACCCCTTTGATGAGTCTATCTTCGCAGAGTTAGATAACTCATTATGGATCATACCACGACCACTGGGAAGTGAACCAGTCCCCGAGGAATCTAATAAGTCAAATGCTTATGAAATGTCATAACCTGGGAAAAAAAAAAAAAAAAAAAAAAAAATCTTAAATTTCCAAAAATTCCCGTTTTATGTTTAATAATCCTGCAATGGTAATACCAAAGGATGTGATTACTTGTAGAACTTTTTTATCAAAATAAAATCCATACTATATGTCAATTAATTCAATACCACTAGTAAGAAGATTATTGACAATTGACTTGTAATATTATTCTTATTTTGTGTTTGCTTGTATAAAAGTTGTATAGAAAAGGTCCCAAGAGGACATCAACATCTGTAGCACCACCCATAACTCATGCTGCCATTAAGAAACTAGTTGCTGACAGTGTTGTCACGGCTCTGGCACAAGCTGCAACAATAGCAAGTACTAGTAATCCCAACAGGAACATCGGACCTACTGGAACTCATGTAACAAAAACAGGAAACTATAAAGAGTTCATAAGCTGTCAACCTTTCTACTTTAATGGTACGAAAGGAGCAGTTGGCCTCATTCGCTAGTTTGAACGGACCGAATCAGTATTTTCTCATAGCAAATGTGCCGAGGAAAACAAAGTGACATTTGCTACTGGTACCCTGACTGATGATGCCTTGTCCTGGTGGAATGCGTACGCCCAACCTATTGGAATAGAAAAAGCCAATAAGATCACTTGGACTGAATTGAAAAGGCTCTTAACAAATAAGTATTGTCCTCGAACTGAAGTCGAGAAAATAGAAGATGAATTTTACAATCTGACTGTAAAAGGAGATGATCTTAAAACTTACATTAGAAGATTCTAGGAATTAGCAGTCTTATGCCCAAACACGGTGCCAAACATCGAGAAACTCATGGAAGCTTTCATCGGAGGATTACCTAGAAGTATTGAAGGAAATGTTACCGCTTCAAAGCCTCAAACTTTGGGGAAGAAGCATAACAAAACCCGAAAGTGTTTAATGAGGATCAAGTAACAAGGCACAGTTTTGTGCAGGGAACCAATGATCACAAACGAAAGTTTGATGATAGAAGAACTTTCAACAACAACTACCAAAACGACCGTAACAACAACAATGACAACCATAAAAATGATCACCACCAACAACAGAATAGAAGGAAGGAAACCTTCAGGGCCTATGCTGCTACCCTAACTGAAAACCATAGGTATGTTGGACCCCATCCTTTGTGTAAGAGATGCACTCTACATCACACAGGACCTTGTACTGTCAGATGTCAGACTTGTAACAATGTGGGCCATCAGACTAGGAACTACAGAAACAAAGGACCCTCGAACTACTAGATTAGATTCTAGTTATAGTTTTTGTTAGAACCTAACCACGGGATGTATGGTATAAATAACAACACTTGTCAAATTTTAACTATGTAAAGTATGAAGGCAAGTTGTTTATGATATAATATAATTATAATCCTGTTATACCTCGCTATTTCATAATACCATTATTTAGGGTGCAACTCTGACCTTGTAAAACCAACCTTTCAAAATTGATCTTATGCAAGTATCATGCTAGAATCATCTGTGACAAGAAAGTCATCCACATCCCAATCGATGGTAAAACTTTAATCATCCAAGGTGATCGAAGTAAAACTCGACTAAGCCTCATATTCTGTATAAAAACTGAAAGGTATATATCCAGGGGATGTCAAGTTTTCATAGCTCAAGTAATAGAGAAAAAATCTAATGAAAACGACTGGAAGACATACTAGTAGTCAAAGAATTCCCAGAATTTTTTCCCGAAGATCTACCTGGCCTACCCCCAGTTCTCTAAGTAGAATTTCAAATCAATTTAATTCCAAGAGCGGCACCAATAGCCCGAGCACCCTATAGATTAGCTCCTTCAGAAATGCAGGAACTATCTAACCAACTTCAAGAATTGGCATACCGAGGTTTTATCCAACCAAGTACTTTGCCTTGGGGAGCTCCTGTCTTATTTGTTAAAAAGAAAGAAAGATCTTTCAGAATGTGTATCAATTATCGAGAGTTAAATAAACTTACTGTAAAGAATCGTTAACCATTACCCAGGATCGATGACTTATTCAAACAACTTCAAGGATTGAGTGTTTACTCGAAAATCGACTTAAGATTAGGTTATCATCAACTAAGAGTAAGGAATGAAGATATTCCCAAGACTGCTTTCAGAACAAGGTACGGACACAATAAATTTCAAGTGATGCCTTTTGGTTTAACTAACGGACCTGCTGTATTCATAGGAATCTCATGAATCGTGAGTGCAAAACCATACTGGATAAAATCTATAGGATTAGCTCGATGATATTCTCATATACTCTCATAACAAAGAAGAATACGCAGACCATCTGAGAATAATTTTGGAATTAATCAGAAAGGAGGAATTGTATGCCAAATTCTCCAAGTGTGATTTCTGGATCAGTATCGTGTAATTTAATGTCTTATTATTCTTCTCATGATTTTGGAAAATCATACACACCAAGGAAACATTTCAACTTAACACCGTTTTGATAACAATGTTTAATGCTTAATAGGATGATTATAATCACTTATTGAACTTAATTAGCGAGCTTCTTCATTTGAATAAGGAAAATTATAAACCACCGAACATAAATTAAAAATTCTCAGTTACAAGAGAATGGGACACTCTGTTTGTTAAATGAAACAAATTATAAAATAAGTAGGCTTAAGTGTATGGCATTCGTACAAATAATTCTCTTTCAATCCGTTTGTACAAATAATTCTTTTTCGGTCATTTAATCATTATCATTATTACCATCATACAAATAAGTCTCTAAACTTCTTTCGATTTGTAAATTGCTTAGTCGATTATTTACAAACATCACTCCATCATTCAACTAAATCTCAGGACGAATTTTTTAAGGTGGGGAACTATAGACAACCCGGTAAATTTTCATCAAGATAATATCCATGCTATTATCTATCTACCTCTACCTTTTTACAAGGAAATTTTTGCTTTATCTCATTATGCAACGTAACTTGCATCTCTAAAGTAAACGAGCTCACGCAACCTCTACCAATGCCATCTATATCTATGCGTTATACATTGAAAACATCCTAATAAGTCAAGTTCTATACTTATAATCTTTTTACCAAGTACATTATCCATTTAACGTACTTTTCAAAACGTTATATCAAAACAAGCATTAAACGTTAACGTTTATATCAAAACCCTAATTATATGTAATGTATACATATAAAATGAATGTGTAAGCCTTCAAGCATGTGTACAAGTGTACAATGCACAACATTTGAAATATAATTTCCCTCCAAGTCAATGTACAACTTATTTAAGCCCAATGTACAAGTCAATAATGCAAGAAAGTCAAACTAGGTCATTTTACCTCCTAAATCACTTTGGTTTCTTACTACCACTTTAGCACAAGGTACAAGCACTTAATGCATGACTCCTAAACCCTAGATCATCCTAAAACTCTAATCTAAAACCCTAAACCCTAAACGAAACCCTAAAACCCTAATTTCATTTTAAACCTAAAACTAAGCCCTAAACCTTAATCCTAAACCCTAATCCTAACACTAACCTTAATCCTAAACCCTAATCTATCCTTAATCCAAAACTAACCGAATTTTAAAACCTAAAATATCATAAACTGAAACCCTTAAACACATGTCAACCCTTTTAACTAGTTAAACCATTTTAAATCAACATAAGCAACCACCCTACTACCCTCCAAACACCACCTTGTCATCACCTAGCAGCCACCCTACCACTTCCATCACCTCCTTGTAAGCTACTTGCACTCCAAAAACCTCCTTGTCACTCTTTGATAACCGAACTCTCATACACCTCTCAACACCTCATCCTAGCCCTCATGACTCACCCTAGATACTCCTAGGGTCACCACTCTACAACCCTGTGGCTACCACACCAAGTAATCTTGGTGCCTACTCTAAGAAAACTTTGGCCCCAAGTCATTTTTTCCTCACTAATATATTGCTCATACATACACATACTCTCTATTCACTCAAAAACTCATTCACAGCAATCTCAAATTGAAGCTTTAACAAGTCCAAGCCAAGCCCTAGTAGAAAGTAGTAAAGGAGATACCAATCCCTTAGTATTCAAGTAATCAAGAAGAAGTAATGTCTTGAATGTCACAATCAACTCGTTTCAACCTATAATTAAGCTCATTCGGTACCCTTATAGCTCAAGAATAAGCACAAAACCTTTGTTCCAAAGCTTAATAATCTGTTTTTAAATCTTTCTAAGTTTGTTAGATCCTATGATAAACTCTTGTTAAAGGCCTAGAATCCTCAACAAAACGCCATTCGTTTTTTTATTAAAACCCTAAAAATGACCCGTTTTGATTTTCTAACTAACGAATCCCTTTTCTAAACTTTTGTTACATTAGAACATCTTAATTTAGCTTATTCTAATAAGCTATAACCTGCAAATATCATTTGGAATCCTAAAATAAGCTTGCATGGCTTTTTGGACTTATTTTGCAAATATTTCCATGCTAGGGGTATATATCAAACTTTCTAAAATTAATAACTAAAGGGGCTGAAAATGTCATTATTTTAAAGTTATAACTATAAGGACCTATCGCCAATTTTCATATTAAAGGTTTAATATATATACATATATATATCATATAGTTATATATATATATATAAATATATAATAATATATATATATTTATATATATAAATACTATTATATAAAGGACTAAAGTTGTAAAAAGTTATAAATCCAAGGGTATATATTGCCATTTTTACAAACTTAAAAATATAAAATATAATATTTTTATAAAAATTATAAAAATATATATTTAAAATTATAAGGACTCGTTTTATTAAAACCCATCACCATTTATCGTTATAATCATCGATCGAACTAATTATATAACAATTACGTATATATTTATACGTACATTTATTCATCGACTAAGGTTTTGAAGAAACTTAAAATCTTATCGTATCACGTTACTAGGGAGTTTCATGTGAGGGGTTCCATTTGAGTATTTGTTTTGACGAGTTTGTTGGGTTTACGATTTAAAGTGCCCTGACTCCTCAAACGATACTACATGGCCTCTGGATTATGATAGCCCGAACAGTGATACAATATTTCCATAAGTTAATAAATCAAAGTGATACGTTAAACTTTATGAAGTTTTGAAACATAAACCATCACACTAAGACTTGACATATTACCTCAGGTTGCGTGACGTAGCTGTTACTTTCATTTGATATACTTTTGCCATCAATCAGATTTCCCTGTTAAGGTGAGTTCATAGCCTCGCATTTTAAATCTTCTAATGTTTTCATAAACCCGCGAGGGGGATACATGCTATAAACCATGAATATGAGTATTTTTCCTACTGTTATCTGATTTAATAAGCCTAATGTCACCTTTAACTGCAATATTTCTTAATCATGAACCATTAGTCACTTGTGAGTGAACGCGAATATTGTGGATAGATATATAGGGGTGTGACGACTCCCGTTGGTGTGCCTATACTTTTGGTACCAATAGCACTATATTTGATAATAATAGGTAACTTTGGCAAGTTACCTTTCCAGGAGGATATTTATTCCTCACTAATGTCACTAAGGTGATTTCCATGTTAATGTTTAGTGCATGAGCTTAAGGCAATAATACTGTTTTTCCATGATAATTATATATGCAATTATTACAAACTATGGGTGTATAAAAACGTAACCCACTATTGAATTTGTATTTAAACTGTTTATCATAAACCTATGAATTTCACTCAACTATTGTGTTGACCTTTTTAGCAAGTTTATCTGAGTAAATTGAGCAACTTATGACACGGAGTGGCATGGACTTGAAGATGGCTAAATTGTTATCATTCAAACTTTATGTTTCTAGATTTTGGGACCTCTCTTTTGTAAAACTTTGATGAATAAATGAATGATAAGTAAATTTTCCAAAAAGTATCTTTACGATTCGTTTTCTATGATTATGATTGTTGTACTATGAAGTAATACCCCAGATTAGCTTCCGCTGCTATATTTGTCAAAATGGTGGTGTTACAAAATGACTACCAATAGGTTTAACTAAAAATCCAAACAACATCTAGTTCAAGTAGAGGAAGAGTGGGTTGGGTAACAAGTCAAATTTTATGTTTTATCCCTTATAATGGATTCAACATTATTTTCTCTTGTTGTGTTAATGATGGATGTTCATTGTGTAAAATGTATATGTGTGCACTAGTGATTGTCATGTATATATTTGCTTGCCTACTACCTTTAGTTTGTAGCAATTCATCCATAGATCGATTACTTGGTGCCCCAAGCAAGGGGGAGTATACACCAAGGGGGTGCACTTGCATCTAGTCTTTATTGTTTTTTACTTTGCATTCGTTACCAAGTCACTTAGCATTCGTCAAAACAAGACATGCAAGGAAGGCCTCTACAACACTTTTTGCTTCGACATAAAGGGGGATAAGAAATGTAAACTCATCTTCTAAATACATAATTAGTAACTTTTTAAATACGCATGAGAGTTTTTATAATTTGTCATCTCAAAAAGGTGGGGGATTGTTAATATAAATATTCGCGAGCAAAAACGATATTTATATGTTATTTGATCATCCATGTTTGATAATAACCAATACAATTTCATACTACGAAAAGTTTACATTAAACAAGTTTAGTTTAGACTAAAGTTTACATGACTCCGACAAATCACATAATGTATGAATTTGGCAGTATTAAACATAGATTAAAGATCAAAGAAAATAATTATCATTTGCATAAACCTTTTCTAATCAAATGATTTAGGTTAACACATGATTAATTATAAGCTAGTTATATTAATCATGTAAGACAAAATAAGATTAACCATAAGTGGAAACCAATCTTTCCAAATAATTTCCCAAACATCCCCAAATTTAAGAAAATCTTTCCTTATTGGTGAAAAAAAATATTTTATGTTCTAGAAGAATCATTAAACATTTTAATAAGTACAAAACAATATTTTGTAATAGATTTGGGTTAATCAATAAATGACCAAATGTTGTTCCCAGCTCTCGGACGTATTCCACCATAACAAGGCAACGGATCCAGGCCCTTGGTGGATCCTGTGGGTCGCAACGTCCCGAGCTGTTTGGGACAGCATTTGAATTTATTAAAAGTTTTGCTATAAATATGCACAACCTTAATCTTAATTTAGACAACGCTGAAAATTATTCTTCACATACATCTTTTTATCTTTATATTCTTTAATCAATATACTTGTTATATAATCCATTACAAGTGATCAACTCAATCCACTCTTGTGATGAAGAAACAGTCAGAGACGTCAAGCTTTAAGTTTTAATATTTAGTTAGTGTCCATGACGTTTTGTGATAAGCAATCACTGTATATCTTGTGTTGTGGTGTTGTGTGTATCATAAGCGTAATATAGTTATATTTAGGCATAAAATACATAGTGTGTTAGATTGGTTCTATCTCGAAGTAGAACTCGATATTTAACTTAGTACCGAAAAAAGTGTAACGACGTGTACGGGTTTTCCTGCCTTATAAAAATTATACGTAATAATATATATATACGTATATACATAGATAAATATATACATAAATATATACGAAATAAATTAGTAAAATTACGTATATACATAATATAAATATCGTATAATGTATAAAGTATAACTATATACATATATATCTAAAAAACGTTAAACGTATATAGATACATAATACGTATATAAATATTTATAAGTAAATACGTATATATATATATATAAAGAATATAAGTATATATATACGCGTATATACGTATATATATACGCGTATATACGTATATATATACGCATGTATATACGCATATATACGCATGTATATACGCATGTATATACGCATATATATAAATGTATATATATATATATATATATATATATATATATATATATATATTGTTAGATATTAGAAAAAGACTCGGTCACCCCGTGTATTTTACTGTTTATTATAGCTCGTAGTTTAATAGGTAATAGTATGTTTTTCGGTATTAAGTCGGGTACTTATACCCGGTATATTGTAAGTACTATATAAGCCTCTTCCAACTATGAAAGAGGCAAGCTAGTCATTTCTTTCATTTCAAGAAACACTTTTCTCTTCTCTAGAAAACTCTCTCAAGTTGTTTCTCTCTCTAGAACAAGCCAATCCAAGAATCGACCCGTGTAATGATATAGGATATACCACAATTAGGTATCAGAGCTATGGGATGATTAGATCGTATGTAATTGCGTTTCTTGCTTTGTTAGAATCGAAAAGGGTACCTTGAAGGCTCCATAGCTCGTTTTTTTGAAGTCTCTGAATTTTGATGTTTGTATTGATAAAGTTTGGATGTTGTTTCTAGTTGCTAATGCCTTATGGTACTGTTGTGCCAAAAGAAATCAATCAAAATCATTAAAAAGGGTGATTTATAAGTGATTTTGGTATAAAAGTCGTTGTTCTCGTGGGAGAGTTGCCAGAAATATCTTCCCGCGGTTTGCATAAATAAAATAATTTATTAAGTAGGTTACTACCAACTAACTGACACACGTCGGTTGTGCTAAGTGGTGAGTTACTCAAGATGCAGTTGCTTTATACTAGCAGCGAGTACTTACCAGCGGTTTGAACAGTGGCGAGTTGCACAAGAGGCGAGTTTGCTTTATACTAAGCAGGGAGATGCTTACCAGACGGTTTGCTTTACCAGCGGTTAGAAATTAGTTTATCATGTTTGAATATTTTTAATTGTAGAATCTTCTAAAGGAAACTCGCGGTTGAAAACTCAACGGGCGGGTTGTATTAAAATATAGACGCGGTTTGTATTCTTTCTTTAACCAGGGTTTTGATTAGCAGCGAGTTGTTGTTCGGACGAGTTTGCCTTAAATTCCACCAGCGAGTGCCTTATTTCTTTGCAGCGGTTTGTAGCCTCTAGCGCGAGTTAGCTAACTGTCTTAAGAAATTTGGAACATACTTCAGAACTTGGACAAAATATCACTAACCAAGAAACAAAATCCGTTCACTCACCAACTTTTAAAAACGTACCCTCACTAATCATTTGATCGATCAAAACATATCATATCATATAAAACAAGATGTCTAGTATGGCAAAAAGACATCTAGTGTCCTTTCTGAACACGCACATCCAATGCATTGATAGAACAGATTTTGATCTTGGCAACAACGTAATACTTCTGTACTGTCTAGGAAAGATAATGAGAAATAATATGAAGGCAGAAAGGTGAGGTTATGGTGTAAGGTGGATGGAGACAACAAAAAGTGACCATTCATATGGGAACGGTCTCAGAATGGTTTTTTATGGAGAACTGATGTGCATCAACAAGTCCCGAAACGTGCTAGAGTCCCTAACGACCTTTTAGCTAAAGAAAAGGAAAGGTATAAAAGCTGACATTCGTGGCCAACCAATATCCTACTTCAAGGTATACCAAAGGACATCTACTCACTCATCAATCACTATACTGACGCCAAATACATTTGGTACAATGTGAAGATGATTCTGGAAGGTTCTGAGTTAACAAAGGATTACAGGGAATCTCAGTTATACGTAGAATTTGAACACTTCGTCAAATCAAAAATGCGAAACCATTCAAGATACTACGTTAGGTTTACAAGCCTTCATTAAATGAAATGCGAAACATCAAGATGACCCATGCCCAGGGATACAGCTTAACGTAAAGTTGTGAACAAAACATGTTACCTGATTGGAAGTAGAATCATAGACTTGAAGTGAAACTTAACAGAGGATTGAAGAGTCCAAACTTTGATCAGTTTGTATGCTTACTTTAAAGCAACATGATTGCCATGCTAATGAGAACAAAATATGATGGAAAGGTTCATTCAACCAAATAATGATCCTTTGGCACTAGTGTCGGACACCTCAGTTCAGCAGTATCCAACACAACCATCCAAGTCTCCTCAATCCTTAACAGAACCATATCTTGCTGACAACTTTCAAATGGACTCGGGAAGTTCTTCAACAGAAAACATGATTGAAAGTTTAATCCAACTCACTTGCCTCCTCGACATCAATCGTACAATCACATCTTCTCAAACAAATAGATCAACTTAGAGCGTCGCTAATGCAAGGAACAAAGCAATGGTTCAAGAAGAAATTGTGGTTTCAAGATGTGTCCGTGGAAGATACAATTGGCGAACAATCAAGGAAAACCATTTCAGAGAAACAATGCAAGAGGAAATGGTGGTAGCTGGGAATGTAGGAGGTCAGAACAGAGGAGGCATTATTAATCCAGGTCAAAGCAAAACCCATCCAAGTGCAACAACTGTACCGGACCTAGGGCAACATAGCACGAGAATGTCCAAGGGCCAAGCCGACTTCCAAGATTCAGACTACTTCAAGGACAAGTACGAACTAATGCAAGCCAAGAAGAGTGGTGCAGTACTATGGATGAAGAATAGTAGTTTTTTCTTGCAGTAGAAGCAGGTTACCTAACTGTTGATTATTAAATGGATGACACGACGAGAATGAATTGCAAACTCAATGTAGGACCATGTCTTCCAACCGAGAAAGATTTGGCACTCAATGTGGATCATATCTTTGAAGCTGATCAATGTGATGCATTCGACTCTGATGTTGATGAGGCTCCTAATATACAGACCATGTTCATGGTAAATCTTTCATCTGAAGATCCAATCTACGATGAAGCCGGGCCATCATATGACTCGAATACTCCGTTTGAGGTACAAGATCATGATACCTTTGTAGATCATATGGATGAGTATCATGAAGTACACGAGATGCAAAACGATGTACAACACAACTACGTTGTTGACTCTGATGCTGAATATGCGAGTGATAGTAATATTATTCTGTATAATCAGTATATGGAGGACAACGAAGAACATGTTGTACAAAGTAATGTATCTTCTGTTCGAAATGATGCATTGATGTCGATTATAGATGATATGCATGAACAGGGTGTCCAAAGTATGTCAGCAAATAAGCAGGTTAAAGTAGTTAATGACACATTGACTTCTGAACTTGCGAGATATAAGGAACTGGTCGGGGTGTATGAAAAACGGACAAAGTTTGAATTAACTGAAAGAGAACAAAAGATTGATGAACAAATGAGAATAATTATCTCTGACCGAAATAGAAAGGAAACTTCTTTAAAATCGGAACTTCATACTGTACAAATGCAACTTCGTTCTACCGTTGACCATAACAAGTCAATGAAGGAAGAAGTGACAACCTTGAAAAAGGATTTTAAACAAAAAGAAGATAAATACATTGAAGAGTTTTTAGACATCAAAAAGCTAAAAGAAAAGGTTGAAGATAGATTATTCAAACAAGATCAGTCTGTTCAAACGGTGCACATGTTATGTAAACCAAAACCGTTTTATGATGAAAAGAAAAAGGTAGCAATAGGCTACAAAAACCCCTTATGTCTCACACGTGCAAAGCAAGTTCAATCTGCCCTCTATAATGGTACTGAAATAGTCATGACCAATCATAAACCTGCTGTTGTGCATGACTCGGAGGAAACTCTTGAGATAGCTGAGTTGACTAGGAAAAGAATGTATGAGAAAATGAAAAGCCCTCAGTGTATTCAAAATAAAGTTAAGTTTGCACCCCCAGATTACTCAAAAGAGAACTATCTTGCAATCTTCGCACCTCAGAGAGATTTGACCCCTGAGCAGATATTTTGGGCCAAAGATGAAAATGACAGGAAAAAGGTTGAAGCCTCAGTTCTTAAACCACTTTCAACACCGACTGTGTATCCACCCAATACACCTGTCAAGCTTGTCCCCAGGGTTCTCCCAACAAAAAGTCAAGTGAAAATTAATCTTTATACACTCACACAACTTTTTACGGAATTTGACAAAACATGTAAAAAGAGAATCACACCAACAGGTCTCACAGAAGGGGAAAGAGGTTTTGAACAAACAAAAAGATGTTACCTCACTGAAGTCATACCATTTTTCAAAACTCTTAAACAACACTTTGAAGGAGTTCAAAAGGCTCTCTTTAAAGAAGTTAAAGGAATGGAAGAAATTTTTGATCAAATGTCAGCAGAGGTGGACCAGAATACTGTGGACAAGCAATGTGCTGAAATTGAAAGGAAAAACCTTCTCATTGCAAATGAGAATCTAATTGCTAATTGTTTGTCGAATCAATTGATGTTTGCTGTTGAACAATCACGTTGTCTAGATCTTGAAGCTGAGATATCTAAATTACAAAATGAGAATCAAAAGGATGTTAATGATGAAATGATAAGAGGTTTTAACAAACTTGAGGTGGAATACCTGAATTTGCAATTGAAATATCAACACCTTCAAGAAAACTTTCGAAATAACAAATCACAAACTTCTCAGGATGTTCCTGAATTTGACTCATTTTTCAGAATTAAAATTCTAGAAACACAGCTTCAAGAAAAGGACAACGCAATTAGAAACTTGAAAGCTCAAGTCTCTAAAATGAATGACAGAAGTTGTGAAACTTATAATGCTAAAGATGTCACTGCTCTTATTGAACAAAATGAATGCGTTAGAGTAGAACTAGAAAAGGTCAAACAACATTACAAGGAATTGTATGACTCCATTAAGATTACGCGTGCTCACACTAGTGAAAAGACATCTACCATGTTAAATGAAATTGAGAGTCTAAAGGCTCAGTTGAAAAGCAAAGTGTCTTGTGTCACTAGTGACTCTGTCAAACCAAAAGTTCTTGCGCCTGGCATGTATGCCATTGATGTTAAACCCATCCCTCATCCCCTTAAGAACAATAGGAGTGCTCATTTAAACTATATCAACCATCTTAAGGAGAGTGTAGAAACAGTTAGGGAGATTGTAGAGGAAGCTAGAGTAGTTAAACCACTGGATAATGCACTTAACTATGCTTGTCAATACACTAAGCTATCTCAGGAATTGTTAGAATATGTGATTGGCACTTGCCCAAAAAGTTTCAATGAAAGAGATAACAAGGCTCCCTCTACCCCTGTAACTAGGAAAAAGCAAGTTACTTTTAGTGATAAACCAGGAACTTCATCTAGCAACACACAGAAACACGAAGTGCACCAGAAAGTTCAACAGACTAATATCCCTGTGATTCCTTCTACAGGAGTAAACACTTCTACTGAAGCAAGCGGATCAAAGCCTAGAAGCAATACAAAGAAAAATAGGATCCTGCCTGCTAAGAGTGAGAATAAGAAGAAAGTAGAAGACCACCCTAGGACAAATAAGTCAGTATGGACAAAAGTGAATCGGGTTGATTCTAGCATTAGCTCTAAGCGTGTTGTAATTAATTTGAATTCTGAATCTGTGTGCAAAATGTGTAACAAATGTTTAAACTCTGCAAATCATGAAATGTGTGTTGTTAATATTTTGAGTTCTGTGAATGCAACCCCCACTGTTAAAATTGTCTTGAATAAAGGGAAGCAGATTTGGAAACCAAAAGGCAAGCTGTCTGATAACAGTTTGAACAAGACCAAACAGATTTGGAAACCAAAAGGCAAGCTGTCTGATAACAGTTTGAACAAGACCAAACGGGTTTGGAAAGCAACGGGCAAACTATTTGATGATATTGGTTATCAATGGAGACCCACAGGAAAGAAATTCACCTTAGGAAAACTTAATTGTGGTTATCAATGGAGACCCACAGGAAAGAAATTTGCCTTAGGCGAAATGTGCCCTTTAACTAAGCTTTCTGTGAAATGTTCTACTATATCTGCTAACCAACAGGACCCCAACAAAAATTAGGGAACCAAAATTCCAAACTCTCCACACTCGACTGTTTTCAAATACAGGTCGTACAGGTCATCTTTTGGTATCTGGACTCAGGCTGTTCAAAACATATGACAGGGAATCGTTCAAAGCTCAAGAACTTTGTGGAAAAGTTCATCAGGAGAGTCAAATTCGGGAATGATCACTTCGGAGCTATCATGGGTTATAGAGATTATGTTATTGGTGACAGTGTGATCTTAAGATTATACTACGTGGAGGGACTTGGACACAATCTATTCTCTGTAGGGCAATTTTGTGATTCTGATCTTGAAGTTGCCTTCAGAAAGCATTCTTGCTTTATTCGTGATATTAATGGTGCAGACTTACTTAAAGGTATTCATAGCACCAATTTGTACACGATATCGATTGATGATATGATGAAGTCTTCTCCAATATGCTTGTTGTCCAAAGCTTCTAAGTCTAAATCATGGTTGTGGCATCGTTGTTTAAACCACTTAAACTTTGGCACAATCAATGATCTTGCTCGAAAAGATCTGGTTAAAGGTCTACCAAGATTGAAGTTTGAAAATGAAGTTGTAGAAAGATCAACTTTGCTCCACCTGTCAACTTGGAAAAATGCAAGAAGTACTCCCAGAAACCCAAAACAGAAAACACCAATATGAAGTTCTTCCATACCCTTCACAAGATGGATCTTAATGTGGTCCAATGAATATAGAGTATAAATGGAAGAAATACGTTTAGTCACATGGATGACTAGTCTAGATTCATAGGGTAAAGTTTTTGAGATCAAAGGATGAAACTCTCAGAGTTTGTCATCCAACTTTCTTAAGCAAATTCAATTAGTCCTCAGACAAAACAATCAGATACAAAATCCGAACAATAATGGCACAGAATTGTCAACCAAGTTATGTCTAAATACTATGAAGTGTTGCAATTTCATCAAAAGTCTGTTTCCAGAAACTCCCAACAAAACGGAGCGTATACGAAAGACGAAATTGTACACTTGTGGAAGCAGCACGTACAATGCTGATATTCTCAAAAGCACCGATGTTTCTGTGGGCAGAAGTTGTCGTATAACAACCCAAGAATTTTCATCAAATACAAAACCTATTTTTCTTATTATCCACAATTGTACGTGGAAGATTTTTTCTTTTTCACTTTATTATTATTTTAGTTTGTATTGTCAATATCTCAGTATGTCATGTAACTTACATAACTAAAGTAGACGAACTCACTCAACCTATCTATTGCCAACTTGTCTTCATATATGTCAATCAAACTCACAAAATGTCAAGATTCAATATCTTGATATCCTTATACAAAGTACATTATCCCTATAATGTACAATTCGCAACGTTATATCAAAACGGCTTAAACCGTTAACGTATACCTCTATACCCCAATTCCATAAAGATTTAATATATAAGTGAATGTACAAGCTACTAAAAAAGCATATGTACAAAGAATAAAAACAATTTCATTTGAAATAAAAACTACCCTACAAGTTCAAGTACAACTTTCAAAGCACCATAAACAAGTCATTACTCACGATATCCAAAATTAGCCTTTTAAACTTCTCGTTTCATTCCAGTTTCTCACCTCTTCCACCACTCTTTTGCAAGCTACTACACTCAATATACAAGGTGTAAACCCTAATTATTCTATTCATAAGCTTTCATACACATTTTTAACACTCAAACCTTAATACAAAAGTCAGAAACCCAACAAGCAAAATACAAACCCTGACCCGTTTCTTCTTCATTTTTATCCATTTAAACCTAAACCAATAACTCCATATAAGTTTGTAATATTCTAATTTACAACAATCACAATCATATACAATCATCATTTCATCATTTTACTTCAACTATATGCAAAATGAATCCAAGAAACCCTAATTGTGCTCTAATTGGAACTTTGGACCCGTTTACTCGTTTTTAACCATTTAAACCACCAAAAAAATAATCAAGTGCCATTATAAACTCATGATATGAGTTTACAATCCATAATCTATCATTTTACTAGCAATATACAAAAGTTATAAGCCTTGAAAACCCTAATGTACCCTAAAATGACCTGCGACCTTGTTAACTCATTTTCGACCCATTTTAACCCAAACCACTTATCAAACCTTGATTATAATCCTTAACACAAACCTTAATATCAGTAATCTATCATCTTTGATCAAGTACACACGAATTACAAGCTTAAAAACTCAATCTGAGCCCTAATGAACCTGTAACCTAGTTTCTTTCATTTTGACCCATTTTAAGCTTTCTTTCTGCAAACAAGCACCTCCATGACACACCTCCTTCATATATAACCAGCTTACAAGCACCTCTATATGATATATTTGCCACCAAGATTGGCACATGGCCTTTCTTTTTCCTTATCCAAGCCGTGGCACACAAACACCCTTCCAACACATCAAAGCTAGTTTCTAGCTTATACAAATCACTCTATAGCTTCTCGTAATCACCCTATAGATGTACCATGTGTCCTAGCTCAGATCATAAGCAAAACTTGGCCTTTAAGGGTTCATTCGCCTATAAATAGAACCATAAACCTTTCATTTCTACTCATCCCCTACTTCCTCCTCTATAACCCATCATAGCAGCAATCCTTTGCTCAATATGAATTCTAAGAGGTCTTAAGAAGTCCTAATAACAGAAGTGAAGCAAAAGAAACCAATAAAAGAAGCCCGGGAGTCGTTATTCTAGGCGTACGAAGCTAAAAGTCCCGATTTCGACCCGTTTCCAAGCTTTAAGCTCAAACCCAGGTTCTAGATGTTCTACTTCTGCTTCTACACTCTTATAATGTTCATATGATCCTAAATATACTCTTGTTAAAGTTTCATAACTCAATTCATGCTCATTTTCCGTTTTGATCCAAAACCGTACACCCGAAACCCTAATTTTATGTTTTTCTTAAAACTAAATGTTATAATGGTTAAATATTGTTATAATCTATCTTAGCATGCTTAACTAATGTTAAAATAACCACTTTATTGATTAATGAAGGAATTTGAACTTAAAACCCGCGCGTTTACGTTTTGAAACCCTAATTTGACCCGTTTTGCTTCCTAGCTTAACGAATCGTTATTTTAAACTTGCGTTGCGTTAAATCTTCATATTTTAGTTTATTATAACTTATAAATGTCTATTGAAATGTTAATATATATACAAGTACTTAATACCGATATTGTGAAGTTCATAACCTTTCTTTTACTCATTTACATGTTTTATAAACCCGCGAAGGGGATACATATTTGTTTACAAACTCTTTTGCATACTCGTTTATCTTATAACAATGTGATTACTTTTCAAAGACTTAATGAGTTCATAACCTC
>BQNB010064860.1:0-29180 GCA_026074375.1 Tanacetum coccineum
ACCGAGCATTCAGTCGCCATTACAATCGGTTTCATGTTCTGCAAAATTTTGAAGTGGTGCTTACTTTTAACGGAATAAAACACAAACTAACTATACATGTCATTGTTAAAAATATTTGAGTATCCACTTATGCACAAATTATGGTTGTCGAAAACTATTAGCATGAATCATCTTTAAAAGTCCCAAAAGTTTAACGAAAATCATTCATTTCTTGCAGAAAGTCTGGCCTCGAACTTGCAAGTGCAAAGTTTGCACCTTTGTCTAGTTTGTTGTTCTTTTCAGCTAATTAGTTGCGATTTTACTCGAATTTGCCGGGGTAAAGTTTGCACCTTTGTCTAGTTTGATGTTTTACTTTTCAGCTAATTAGTTGCGATTTTGCTTCAATTTGGTGCCGCTCTTCAAAAAAATGTGTCATAGCTCATAATCACAAAGTAGGTATTTAATAACCTGAACTTGCTGGGCTATGGAAAAAATGAGGACTTGCGAAAATAAAGCTATGTATACGACGAGTTATATTTGCACCAAACGTGAAACGTCACATATCTTCAACCATTATATGAGTTCAATATATTAGCATAACTACATTACAGATGATTGACATTAACAATATGGTTTTGCTGGCAGACGCGACAATATTTAGCCACATGTCATCGATTAACATCAGCATTCATAGAATAAGTCATTCACATTTGATGAATATCAACTAAAGGATCTGTCAATTAACATCAGCATGATATATAGCCTCTCGGACCAACAACAGTCAATGAGCGACAACTGGAAATGCCGACTTCGGCCAAATGTACATACTCATACGAATGAGTCGATTTTTGGTATTTTAACTATTGTTAGCCAAACACGAAAGATTGTAAATCCAAAAAGAAACAACCAAATCAACAACAATCATTCTAAGGTTAGCATGTACAATTCTTGATCAGTTTGTAATCCAACTTATCATTCCAAAATCCACTATTCCTGTAATCCACATTCATTCCAAATTCTCTACACCTAATTTTTGTATAGGCTATGGGAAATTTTTATCAGTAGTCGGGTCGAATTCTATGAGGTTTAGGCCTAGCTATAAGACTGTCAGTTACCCAACCTGCGAGCTCCCCGTCACGTTTAGCATGATTAAATTCCCTTTCTACATATTCTAATGATATCTGCAGCATTCCCCCAGGCCCACAATCGTCAGATATGCCTGTTGAATTAATCCCAACGTTTTTCTCCAACCAGTAGAGGTAACTCACGTGGAACATTGACTTGAGCATGTCTTGCGGTGTACATACATCTTTCAATATCACCTGTTCAATTTTTTTATGTTTAACATATTACTGTACTAAAAATAGAGAGTTATTGTAGAAGGAAAAAAAAGAACTGTACATACTTTCACAAAAAAAAACACGTTTAAGTCCTTAGTTACCGATTACGTGAGTGGTTTAAATACTCAAACTTTCTAACTTAGTTACCGATTACGTCCCTATAGTTTATTTCTTTTGTAACCAAATCAAACACAACCCAAATAAGAAATACAGTAACAAGTAAAGATGATGAAAATAGAGGTCGGACTTTGCTTACACAAACTTTGCCATTATGCGGAGTTAGGATGTAGCCTTGGTTTTTGTACAAGTCAAGTAAAGCATGTGCATCCGTTTTGGTTTTGACAATGTCGGAAAGCTTTGACCCGAGCTCTAGACGTTGCTCGATGGTAGCAGCGGCTTCTTTAGCTTCAGGTGAGAGTACTCTATTCTCTACCTGGGAGGGACAAATAAGGAAAAAAAAATGCAACTCAGTTGACAAAATGGGCACGTAGCGTAACAGGTTAGACAGGATTAGGTTGTAACTTGTCAATATAGTACGGTTCAAAATGGTCAAGATCAGGTTCAGTTAAATACTAAAAACTTTAATTGTGCATATTACTACAATTGTCGTACAAATTAGAATCAGATAAATCCATTAGGGCAACTTTCAACCCGGTTGACGTGTTCCCCTTTTTGCTATAAAATTTTTTTGACCCATTTGATATTTAATAAAGCAATGCAAATTAGCCCATCCATAAGTGAATGAGTTGAAACTTCCACTTTATATCAGGTGGGCTTACGGTGGTTTGGAAGCAGATCTTACTATTTTTGAAGTTTTACACATCGAATGACTTACTTTGGTTGCTGGCTTTAGACTGAGAAGTGGTAGAGCAGGGAAAAAGGGCTCTTCATCGTTGACCTCTTTAACCGAAGGAACAAGACCGCTCAGCAGATATTCACCAAAAACCAAGCCTGCGTATTGGGCATAGAATACGAGTTCAGTATCACAAAATATCAAAATTGTGTAAAATTCTTAAAAATAGTAACAGACATAACTCTAAAAAGTTCCAAGTTTTATAAATCAATACTTCATTCTACTGTATGATATACGTAAAGGAACTTGGATTATATTAAGAATGGAAGTGAAAAGGAAGTACTTGCACGATAAGGATTTAAAGTCCTTAATTGAATGGATTGATAAGATTTGAGATTGCAGAACATGTGGATCCAAGTCACTGCACCAAACGATGCAAGAGCCAAAGGTGTTGAAGCTTGTATGCAATTAGCTAATGCTATCCCGAGCATTATACCAATAGATTTGCTAACCATTCCCTGAGCTTCTCCCTTTGCTATTACCTGTCATTATCAAACTTCAGTTACTCATCACACAAAATAGTCATACCCATATGGAGATGCAAATGAAATTATACTTTTTTTCTTCTTAATTTTAATAAATGGCATCTGAAAACAAGCGTAACGAATAGGGAATTACCTCAGCAAAGTTCCTTTGAGCAGCGAAACCCGCATAGAAACAGCTTCTGGTAGCGGCCTGTCAAGTAAAGAGTTCTAGTTTATGAACATGCATAAATAATCGTTGTTATAATCATATCTTATAGACATACCATTTTTATGTCAAATTGAGCAAGATACCTGAATAAGTGCAGCTGCAGAACGCCCTGCTCCAGCAGCAGCACCAATGGGGACAAAAAGATGAGGGAAGGCAGGAGTCACGATTTCCATACCAAAAGCTGCATTTTCCAGAAAATCAGCGAATAACCTCCATCCCTTTGGATTCACATCAAAATGTCGTCCGAATTTTGACAAAAATATTTTGCTTAGATACCCAATTCCGTCCTTCAGTACCCAATTCACAGCTGCAGCAGTTGGAATTGCACCTTTCCCCAACCCAACCGCATATAGCAATGACTACATGAAAAAAACAATAATTTAATAATCAACATAATGTAATCAAAGCACCTATAACAACACAATCCTACGAAATAATCTATATGTGTTTCTACAATGTGATTAAGCATAATCATGAAAGCCGTTAACTTTATCAACTGTTTGATCTTATATTCCTTCAAAGACTGAAACCTACACTATGAACTTTATATATTTTTTAAATTTCTAGGTAGTTAAGGTAATCGAATAAAATCTAGAGCAGAAAATTAGTCTTTTAACCTAAAATTTCAAGAGCTGATTCTCATGCTAATTCTCTATGTTTTAGGGCCGAAATTTGACAAGATTTAGAGAAATCTGATAGAAATTTAGCAAGCAGACTGAAGTTTGAGAGTATATGAGAAATTATCTTAATGATCTTTCCCGTTAATCCACCAAGGATCCAAATTTTGTTCTTAAAGTCCCAATAATCAATTTAAACTATAAAAACACATTATCCACTATTCGTCCTAACCTAAGAGGGTGTTCAGGGATTGCCTACTAAACCTACTTATCTGCCTATTCAAAAGACCTCATTTCACACAGATATGGTCAAATAACGAGTTTGAATAAGCATATTATCTACTACTAGTAAACGCAATAATCATATAACCATCTACAACAACAAAAAACCATAATTCCAATAACTCAAAAACCGAAACTCAATAAGCACACTCACTTGAGTAGCAAGAACACTGCTAACTTGAGCAGCAACACCTTGCACACTTCTCCAAACCGAATACTCCAAATAATCACTAGTCACACTTTCCGGATACCCTTCCGGCAACATCAATCTCATAAAAACCTCCTTACATTCCCCCCATACCGACGCCATTTTCAACCCTTTGAAACCCGACAAAAACGACAACTCACCTCCCGCCACAACAAACTCATCACTCAGCTCATCAACATAAAGCTTAGTTTTTCTACCACCCTTTACCTCAAAAAGAATACCCTTATCATTTTCTTGAACATCTGCATAGGCTTTGTAACAGTATTGGAACACTAAGGTTAGTAGTACACATAGTAAAAAACCTTTTATGTGTGAGTTTGGATTTCCATTGTCATCATCATTGTTGTTGTTGAACCATCTGTCCCCCCAGTTGTTTGGACCGGACCCACCACCAGAACTTCCACCGCCGGAGATGCCACCGCCGGAGAAGGAGGCGGAGAAGGTGAGGAAGGTGGGGGAGTGTGGAGAGGGAAGTGGGGTCCACTGGTGGCGGAGAGTGGAGAAGGTGGTGGTGGGAAGGAGGAGGGAGGGTGGTGTGATGGTGGTTGATGATGGTGAGAGTGAGAATAGCATGGTGGTTGTTGGTGGTGGTGGCGGAGGTTGAAATGTTTGGAGTTTAAGAAGTCAAGAGTGCAGGCTGAACTTGACATTGATATGGATACTTTTTTATACTTATTTGTGGAAGGGGTTATAGCTAGGGTGTTCAAAAAATCCGTAACCGAGTCGAGCCGCTCAATTCGAAATCGAAAAACCCCGAAATCGAAGAAACTGAAACCGAAAAAACCCGTTTATCATGGTTCGATTTCGGTTTTTATTTTTAGATATCCGCGGTTAACCGAACCGAACCGTGCATAATATACATGAGGTTTTTTTAACTAAATATTCAATAATTGTACAAGTATTAATTAAATTATTGCACTACTTTTATTGTATAATGACTTATTTTGTTTCTAATGTAAATATTTCTAAACATCTATGTGTGAAAATTGAATAATGTGATCGTGATCGATAAACGTCGAATAAATATTTGTTTGTTAATATGTTATGTATGAATATTTGAATGCAATTATTGTAACGAAATAACTTTTACATGACTTTTATATATTCAATGTCATTTAATTTTACTAAAATGACATTTTACGTTTTAGACCATGTTATTGTTTGTACGGTTAAGTTCGGTTAAATGTATAAAATGGTTAACCGTGACCCGAACCGCGGGTACCCGCATGTCCAGTTAACCGCCTAGTACGGTTCGTTTTCGGGTACTAAAATTAATTACCCGCCCCGTGATGGATTTTAAAATCTTCCAACTAACCGAACCGAACCGCCCCGTGAACACCCCTAGTTATAGCAAAATAGCGTGAACAAAAAAACCAAAAACCAAAACCGAAACCCAAAAAAAACCGAAAACCGTAACCGGTCAAAACTTGTTCCGTTTTTGGCCAAACCGCCGGTTCCCAACCGGTTAGCCATTTCAAAAGCTCGACCGGTTTTTACCGGTTTTTTAAGGACCGGTTTGCCCAACCGGTTTTTGGCGAAAAAAATTTAAAATTTTGAATTTCGAATTTCAAACCGGTGAGGAGTGGGAAGGAGCGTTTTTTGAATTTTTGAGTGTAATATTTACCATTTTTCCATTGTATTTAGTATAAATAGAGAAGTTGTGTGTTGATTGATTTACAACTTTCACATAAGCAAAAAACACTCTAAAAATCAAAACCGAAACTATTTCACTAATGGCAACTCAATCTAGTTCAACTACCACCGGTGTTGGTTCTTCAAATGCACCGGCGGTTGTTGAAGTTTTATCTTGCTCCTGAAACCCCGCTATTTGGCAACACTTCAACCTTGTCAAGATGTCGGATAACACGACCAAGGCTCAATGTAAACTTTGCTTTCATTTTTTGTCGGTGTCATCCAACTCGACATTGAAGGCTCATATCAACAACAAGTATTGTGATGCACTCATGACGGTTCCAGAAGCGGGTCAATCCTCTATGGTTTCGTAGATTGATTGGAATTTTTATGTATACAATCCGGATATGTTCGTCGAACAATTGTCATTTTGGTGATTCAAAAAGCCATGCCTTTTAACCACTATCGACAACGACAGTATTCCTTCAGTTAACCCCATAGCATGAAACACCTAAGAATGACTAGGGTGTTTCAAAACCATCTTCAATCAAAGTATATAATCGTGTAAGTCGTACTACTCTTAAACGTGATGTTATGAAACTATGGAAAATGGCTAAACAACAATTAATAGATGGTTTTTTTAATTTAAATGCCAGTGTAAACTTAACAACGGATGTGTGGTCCGCTCCTAATGGTTTGCCCGGTTCGTACCTTTGTGTTTCCACATATTGGATTGATCCCAAAACTTGGCAAATGATGAAGCGTACCATTGCATTTGAAGACTTTCCGGTTCCTCACTCGGGACTTGCTTTATTCAGGATGTTGAAAAAAGTGTTCATCAAATTTCACTTGGAAGAAAAAAATTCAGTTACGTTGGATAATGCAAGTAATAACACAAACCCAATTTGTAGACTAAAAGTAAAATACGAGCCACCTTTGGAGGGCATATTTTATCATAGTCGATGTGTTGTACACATCATTAACTTGGTTGCGCAAGCAGGATTAACGGTGACCTCGATAGATCACATGAAAGAATGTTTTAAAAGAATGTTATAAGATATATTTAAATCGGGTACTAAAACATATGTTGACTATATTCACTTGTGTAAACAATCAGATAAACCTTTTTAGCACCTAATTGGGACGTTGAGACAAGATAGAATTCCACTTATCATATGTTCCTATGTGGTATAAACAAAAAGTGACTTTACAATATTTTCATGACACTTTGTCGGAAGCTGGTAGGTGTAATCCATTTTCGGTCCAACATTAGGATACTATTGAAAAACTAACCCGATTACTTGAAGTTTTTTACAATGCCACAAAATATTATCGGGAGTTTATTATCCAATGTCTCAATTGGTACTCTAACAAATATTCTTGATGTGTTCAAAACTAAGTGAATTTGAATTAAATGGTGTTATATGCAAGTATGGTTTCACAAATGAAATTAAAGCTTAGGAAATATCAAGGTTGCAAAAATCGTAAATCATTAGTCGGTTGCGGAAGTAGTACCACCTTAAAGCTTGTAATCGGAATCGAGGCGAGGAATAACAGCGAGTTAATTTTGATTGGAACTTACTGCAAAATTTGAGTATTTTCGGCTAAGTTTTGTGTTTTTCCAAGCAAGTTTTAGGTATTACTCTTTGCAAGATTTGTTGTTTTCTAAAAAATACTTATAAAAATGTTTAAACATTACTTATAAAAGATACAAAACAATTTTATATATGAGGTGAGTTTAGGTACTTCCAGCAAGATTAGAAAGTTTCCGGAAAGTTTGACCACCTTTGATCCTCGTTGACCACGGTTGACCTATTTGTTTGACCCCGTTACATAAATCGGCAAGGTCAGTGTCCTTGTAGCGCCTAAGCGGCGATTAATCGGCCTTGTAGACCTTTTTTGCAACACTGGGAAATATTTTGAAAAAGTGCCACCGATAATTACTTGTGCGGTCGCATTAAATCCATGTTTTAATATAAGCAAGGTAGAGTTACTTATCGACTCGATTACAACTAATTTGGAGTGTTTTGACAATAACCCGGACTTTGCAAAAGAGGCAAAATACTTTTAACAAATCTTTTGAAGGTTTATGGGATATTTATTTTGCAAAATATGGTAACCCAACTCCTTCAACGAGTTCAGCTTCTTCAAAGGTCGCATATAGGGAATCCGATGCTTGTCTTGCTACAACGGTTAAGAGAAAATCCCAACAAACGAGCAAAGAATGATCGTTTATTGAACAACGAATATGAAAGATATGTCACAACCGATTTTATCTCCTATATTCCGACCGATGAGTTTGCAAGTTTTGATGTTTTGGGTTTTTAGAAAGCAAAGGAATCAATGTTTCACGTTCTATCCCGAATGGCCTAAGATGTGCTAAGTGTACAAGCTACTTCGGTAGCTTCCGAATCCGTTTTTTCAACAAGTGGAAGGGTATTATCAAACAGAAAAACAAGGCTCACACCGGCGTCTTTTGAGATGTGTATGTGCTTGAAGGATCACTTGGACGCAACTGAGCGAATACAACACACCTCAAATCTTGAAAACACCCTAGACTTCGAAGAAGGGATCTACGATGAAGAGGCGCAAGCGGGTGAAGCGATATTACTTTCCGATGAAGAAATCGCACAAGATGAAGCTGCTAGCAAAGCTAGGTCCAACGGATCTGAAGATGAAATCAATTTCGATTAGCTTTCCGATGTATTATGTTTATATATTATGTTTTAAGTTTATGTATTATGTTTGATGTATTTCCTGTCCGATGTATTTCTGATATATTATGTGTTGTATTAAATAAAAGTTGAAGTTTATTCAGTTTATTTTGTATAAAACGACGAAAAACGAGAAAAAAAACCCAAAACCGGTTAATCGCCAAAAACCGGTTAGTAACTGGTCCCGAACCGGTTTCCACCGGTTGGGTATTTTTCCACCCGATGCCGGTTAGGAACCGAACCGGTTTTCTGGTGGGTTGACCAAAAGGTGGTTAGGGTTTGACCGGTCCGGTAACCGAAGCTGGTTAACCGGAGTGTGCATGCCTATAGCAAAAATTGCAGTCATCTCATCACTTTTTCTAATAACTTATAAGCTTTGGCTTAGCTCCAAAATACGCTTACTCCATCATTCAAGTTATAGTACATTGTTGACCCACAATCCAATAAAACACAAATACAAAAAAAAATCATTTTATAACATTGGCCGATGATCTTGGCGCGAGACCTTATGGCTGGGGTGGTGTGTGAGGCTGGTGTTATAGGGCTCAGTTAGTCAGTTATAGGCACCAGTCAACTTATAACTCAAGGCACCGAAAAGCTCTTAAGCCCGAAAACAATAACGAAAATACTAGTTAAACTAAGTATATACATGAGAGCGAAAAATATATGTCTAGATATCTTTAGGAATGATCCTTTTCCATTTACCTTTACTTTTATTATAGATCGACCGGGTGTAATAAAGAGCACCTAAGAACACATTCATCATCGTCACCTTAATGTTACTTTAGCTTTCTCTTTTTACAATCAACTTCACCACCAACATAATGTAACAAGACAAACAACTTCACCACCTAAATATACCTCACATAAACAAATTAAAATCACTCACACACTCACCTTTTGGCCCACATAATTTCTACACGACTTGGTCTTGGGGACGAACGAGTCCTTTATTTTATGCCTCTAAGACGATTCGAGATGGGGTCCAGATAATAAAAAGCACGCATGTTCTTGGGTAGTTGGCACTAGGAAGACGCGTCAAGTTCTTATTAGGCTGCCCACTATGGCAGTCGGTCCCGAACTGCACTTTCCGGTGCCACATCAGTTTTCTATCTCCGGCGACCTACAGACGACCTTTTGCCACTATGAGGTGACCTTCATTTTTTTTCAAAATTTTTTAACAACCAAATTAAATTTCATTAATAATAAAAACATTACATAATAAATTAAAAAACAATAAATAATTATTCAGATAACATAAAAACATGACAATAAAAATTAAAACATAATTATTCAGATAACTTAAACTAATAATCTACGTTATATCGCTCCTTGATTTTCATCTTCATCTCGAGCAGCTTCTCTTGTTGTATTGGGGGCAAACACGGGTCGATTATTGAATTATAGAATAAGATGTCTCTGTCCCGTTTCTCTCTTTCGACCAATTCAAGCGTTCGACGCTGAATTTCAAGTTTCTCTCTTTTTAATTGTGCAGCTTCACGAGCCTCGGCTTCCCGGATACTCAACTCCCGATTCTTCAACTCTATATAGAGTTGTTGTTGCTCGTCCTTCTTTCCCTATTTTTTTGTTTAATGTTGAAGAACTTGTCGGCTACCAAATCAACAAATGAAGAAGATCCACCACGAGAGGAACCAGCTGCTTTCTTCATGGCCTTTGCTCGGTCACGATCCATTGGTCGGAATTCTTGAGTCTCTTCCATAGCCTCATCCACTTCCTTGTTCAAATTAAAACCACCAAATGTTGACCCCGAAGTGGTTTCAGAAGTCTTGGACTTTTTTCGCCCTTGAGTATTGTAAAAAGCAGGCATCTCAACGCCTTTCCAACCTGGGTGATCTTTCAAAATGTTATAACAATGCTCCAACGTAAAGTCTTGCTTGTACATCATTTTGTATTCTGCACACGCTTTATGGTACACATCGGGATCATTTGTACCACTTTCGTTATTCTCTTCAACATTATTGATGATGGCGCAAAAAGCATCAATTCTAGGGCGAACCCTATTTTTCCATTTGCTAACGATCGAGTCATAACCTCTTGATGAACCAGTTTTATTTTCAAAGTACTTAATAACAGCATCCCAAAACCCCTTAGTCTTCATACTATCGCACCAAGCTTCGCACAACGCTATCTCTTCTGCCATTGTCCAATCTTTTGGTGGCTCCTTGGGCTCATCCTTCTTGCCCCTTGATGCACGTCTCGAGGGCTTCTTAGGTTTGACGGATGACACCTCTTTGACAGGAGAGTCATCTTCTTCGTCGTCGTTAACTAGAACCGAACCGTGAGCCGAACCGTTAGCCGAACCGTGACCCCGAACCATAACCCATAGAATAATCTTGGTTATAGTTATACTCTTGACTAAACATTAACTCCTCAAAATTCATATCAAGATTGATACGATTAACCGGAGAATAAGGTTGATTTGGTTGGGAAGACGTCGATGATTTCATAGTAAGACGATACAACCCAGTTGGTGATGGGTAAAACGCATTTTGGTTGTTATACGGAGGATTGAATGAACGATTTTGATAAAACATGTTATTATGTTGTGGTGGTTGTGGTAATTGTGTACTATATTCAAAACCAGGAGATCGGAAACGGATGGGTGGTGAAACACCGGATAATTGAAAATCCGGATCCGTTGTTAAATGCGGAGCACTTGGTTGAAGTCGGGAATTTGGAGTTTTTGATTTGGGAGTTTTCTTGTTCTTGCTAAACATGGTGAGTATTTGAATTGAGAGAAGTATTTGAATTGTTGTTTGAATGTGTGATGAAAATGGTTAAATGAGTGGGTATTTATAGTGTTAAATTATTTAAATTTTAAAAATTAAAAAGTTTTTTTTTTATATTAAAACAAAAATGGCAATGCTTTTTCAGCCTACGACCGTTGTCGAGTAGGCGACAAAATTCACTAAATGTCTCCGGCGACCCATAGCTCGACCGACTAGCCACTATGGCGGCGACCGAGGTCGACCGAGTAGCAGGCAGCCTTATGGGTGGTCTTAGTTGTACAAAAATAACTCGTATTGTTCTAATTGACTTTGCGATCTGTTGTTTAATATTAGAAAAGAAAGTGTTAAAATGTAACGGGTTTTTCAATGAACTCGTGGATATGGCATGCTTAGATAAAAGGGTTACACATGATGTTACATCTCACGTTCACATTATTTTTTGGGTCGATGATTCTGATTCGCTGCACAAACACAAGCTAACTACACAACTTGGATCACAATGTTACATCATAGCAAGTCTAAAAAATGGACACTTAAGTTTATGGATATAAACCTACATAATCGGTTTAAGAAAAGTATTGGTTGTACTTGCATTTGTGAATCATGTCTAAAATTTGGTTATGTTATTGCATAAAGAGAGGAGGATTGTGGTCGCCAGAGTGTTTGGATTTGCTAGCTTGTCGGTGTTTATGAGAATGATTCGTGTTTTGTGGGTGTTTGTTACTTTCTTTCTAATTATTGAAAAGAAAAAAATTATATATATATATATATATTTTGGAAAACCGGGTTGACCCGGCGGTCCAACCGGTAACCCGGTGACCCGGTGACTCGACCGGGTCGATTCAAAACCCGGTTTTCAAAACATTGGTTTCACACATGATGTTACATCTCACGTTCACATTATTTTTTGGGTCGATGATTCTGATCACACTGCATCAAAACACAAGCGAAATTTAACTTGGTCTCACATGATTACCTCTTAGCAACGTCTAAAATTGGTACACTTAAGTTTATGGATATAAACCTACATATCGGTTTAAGAAAAGTATTGGTTGTACATGTCTAAAATTTGGTTTGAATTTGCTAGCTTGTCGGTGTCGGTCTGTTATGTTATGAGAATGATTCGTGTTTTGTGGGTGTTTGTTTGACATAAAGGAAAAATGATCGACACGTTAAATTTAATGTTAACTTTAATTAGAACAAGGACCACTTTTGTGCATTTTTGACCTAGTCGAGTATTAAAAATGTAATTTTTAAACCACCAAAGTGGCACCATTGGTTAGGCACAAAAGATGTTAGGCTTATTGAGTATACATTTTGGGCAACCAGGGAAAGTGTCAGAGCTGGTCACGGATACCCCGTTAACCTAAACAAGAAAAACGTCATATGTTTACCTTTGTCTAAAACTTGAACAAAAGACCGAAAATTCGAGCCGAACTGGTATGACCGAAACCAAACCGACCATGTTTGGTTTGGTTTTTGGTACTATGTATTTATGATATTCGGTTTCAACTCGGTTCGGTTCGGTTCGTGCGAGAACCGAGAAAAAACACACTTAAATCGTATAAATCGAACCAACCCTAATGGACAGACACAAAACCGAACCGAACCGAGTCACTTCGTTTTAATTCTCAGTTCCCACACACACCTGGAGGTGCTAGTCGGGTCGGGTTGGTCGGGTTCGGGTGAAGTCTAAAAAATTTATACCCGAACACGACCTTATTTGATTCGGGTTACTCGGGTTCGGGTCAATTAAAATATGATTAAAATGTAAAAAAATAAATCTTTTTTATGCTCTTTTAAATTAGAAATAGTGTTATGGAAAGAGGAGATGAAATGTTATCAGATATTCTCGAAACATACAAAAGAAACACATGATTTAGAAATCAAAAACGATTTCGATAACCAAATTTATACTCAGTAAGCTACCGATCGAAGAAATTATATTACATTAAGGATTTCACAAAAAAAAGAAAGATGACTTTGAGAACAATAACTAAACGAATTTATATGTTCATCACGACACATAGTGCACAGATCTTGGTTAGCTGGAATCAAATTAGTAAAAGATGAAAGACTTAAAGCTTTTAACATTTGAATAGAAAAAACATTAGATTAGATAAATGTTGATTACCTTTGAGCAAACTTTGAATATGCGTATGAAAATTATCATCGGATCTTGATTCGAAGAAAGCGACGGCAGTTTAACAATAACATAAACATTAGGTCTTTTTGTTTATAAATGATGCATCCATACCCTCCAATCTAGTGGGACAGTTAATTATATGGACTAGATTGAAATCCCACTTTTATCCTTGTTTAATTATACAACTTCCCTTAAGAGTTAATTGCATTTTTGGTCCCTGTGGTATGGCCAAATTGCAGATTTGAGACCTTAAATTTCGAAATTGCAGTGAGAGTCCCTATTTTCAAGTTTTCGTTGCATTTTTGGTCCCCGACCAAAGTTAAATGACTAAAATACCCTTATCCTTTTCTTTTTCTATTTTCTTTTAATATTAACAAGCGTAAATTGCATTTTTGGTCCCTGTGATTTGGTCAACTTGCAGGTTTAGTCCCCAACAAAAAAAATTCTTTTTTCTTCAAGATCTATCATCATCCCACCACTCGTTTTTATTGGGTAAAAGCCATAAAGTACCCACGTACTTTCGAATTTGTCCCGACTTGACACACGTACTATTTTCCGCCCTGTCTATATCAAGGTACATTTTAATTTTTTACGAAAAATAACGTAATTTTTTTTAAATATAAAAAGTACGAAAAAAGATTTAAATTTATTTAAAAAAATTAAGATTTTAAAATGTATGAAATTTTTTAAATTTTTTTAACCTTTTTTAACGAATAACAACGTAAATTATATTTTTTTTAAATTTAAAAAGCACGGAAAAAAAATTAAGATTTTTAAAAATACGATTTTTTTAAAAAATTTTGTAAAAAAAAAATAAATTCTTTACGTATAATTTTTTAAATATTTTTTCATTCATTTTAAATTTTAAAAAAATTAAAAAAAAATCGTTCCTTCATATATACGTAAAGAATTTTTAGAAAATTACTAAAAACTTTCGTACTTTTAAAAATCTTAATTTAAAAAAAATATTTTTTCGTACTTTTTAAATTTTTAAAAAAAATACAATTTACATTGTTATTCGTTAAAAAGGTTAAAAAAATTTCATACTTTTTCAAATCTTAATTTTTTAAAATAAATTTATCTTTTTCGTACTTTTTATATTAAAGTACGTGGGTATTTTATGGCTTTTACCTGATAAAAACGAGTGGGGGGATGATGATAGATTTGAAGAAAAAAGAATTTTTTTTGTTGGGGACTAAACCTGCAATTTGACCAAACAACAAGGACAAAAAATGCAATGTACTACTTGCTTAATATATTAAATGATAAACAGACAGAATAATAAAAATGACATTCATAAATAACCCTTCGTCAACGTGACGGGGACCCAAAAATGCAACGGAAACTAGAAAAAGTGGAATCTCACTGTTAAGGGTGGCAATTTTTGACCCGACCTGAAACCGACGCGAAAATTAACAGGTTCGGGTTGGGTTTGAGTCGACCCATCTGACCCGTGTTTATACTGGTTTAGGGTTTGGTTGGGGATTAAATTAATCGGGTCGACCCCGCCAAACCCGTTTTAAATTTTTTTCTCACTATTAAAAAGTCTTTTTTTTTAATTATATGTGTTATAGTGTTATCGGGTTGTCCCGTTTTGTGTAAACGTCGACCCACAAACCCATTTAACCTGTTTAACCCGTGTAATGTGCCAACTTTTGTATATAAAACGGGTTAAATGGGTCAACCCAAAACCCGTTTAACTTATTCAACCCGTGTAACCTATTTAACCCGCCAACCCAAGTATATATACGGGTTAAATGGGTCAGGTTTGGGTTATGTGTAAACAGGTTAGGGTTGACATAGCTGACCCGATTATTTAAATGGGTCAGGTTCGGGTTGGGGTTTTCTGACCCGCCAACCTGTCAACCCGAACCCGCCAACCCGAACCCGACCTGAATTGCCACCCCTATCTCACTGCAATTTCAAAAATTAGAGTCTCAAACCTGCAATTTGGCCATACCACAGGGACCAAAAATGCAATTAACTCTCTAGCTTATGTTCAATCTAATCAAGGTTCCTATACTCTTAATACATTCAATCACAACATAAACATGATAAAACATATATATAACACATGTTATAATCCAAGTTACTTACCTCATTCCAAGCTACTCTTAATAAGGCCATCATCATCCTGCTTTCTAAACCATAACCATTAACCATTCAATATTAAAAAATAATAGATTGTAAGGGATTATATGACCCATTCATACACTCTTCATCGTTACTTAACATCATATGATCATACTTTGATCATATGATGAAACCTTCATTTACCACTTTCACTAAAATTATGAATTAACCTTAACCCAATATCATGAACATTTTAATTATTGTTTTAGAAACATAATTACCCAAACCCCCAATTTGGGTTATAAGAACCCTATTCTTAATTCACTAATTAGACTCAAGATATGAGATTACTTACTTGGAGGATCATTTCTAAAGATTAACTATTGAATTGAACCCTTAATCACCATTTAATTGCTCTCTAGAAAATATGTGTCTTGGCTCTTCTTTTTCTTGGTTCGTCCCACAACACACACCAATGAGCTCCTGGAAGGCTCCAGGGAATTCTTCTAACTTAACTGCACCGCAAACCACAAAACCGTAAAAAACCGAACCACAAAAACCACACCGCGGGAAAAAACGGTGCATTGGTTTTAAGAAGAAAGAAAAACCGCAAAATGCGGTGCGGTTTCAGTTTTAAACCACAAAACCAGCACCGCACCACACATTGATTATTTAAAACTGAAAAACGGCACATTGGTTATTTAATGTGTGTTATAAGGCTTCTACTGCATATTATCATTAATATTCTTATAAGGTATTAGTGATTTGTGTGTTTAGATTAAATATATGTATTGTTATAACCGAAAAAACCAACATCCACATTAATTATATAAGTAATAAGTGATTGTGCGGTGCGGTTAAAACCCGCAAAAACTGTAAAAAAAACCCGCAAAAAAAAAACAGAAACACACAAAAATTTGAATACCATTCGGTTTTCATTTTATAAATACCATACGTGCAAAAGCTATTACGGTTTTTTAATCAAAACCCCGCACCGAAACAGCATTACCGATAGTACACTGTGGTGAGAGAAAGAAGAATGGCATCATCTTCGTATCTAGTTGTATCCCCTTGTTTTGTTCCTTATAAAATTTCATCATCATCCTACAGTAATAAGCGTTGTTGTCATCATCATGTATCTGCTTGTTACAACAACACTTCTTCTCGTAGACTTGCTCTTATCCAGCTTGGAACTGGTAACATACATCTCCAACTGAACTCTTTCTTCAAATATGTAGCATGGTGCATTTTGTGTCAAAACTAAACTATCATTAGTTACTATAATTTATAAATGCAATGTGTATATGTTATGACTCATGTGATCCTTAAGAAATACCCCAACTCTGTTGCAAACTTATCTTAACAATTGTATATTTGTATGTAAAATCATCTTTGTGTGCTGCAAATCATGTGCCTTCAAGATGAAGATCTAACTTGAACTAATCTCTTGTAAGAATATTAAGGTTGTATATGATAGTTTGACCGGGTTTCGCCGGGTTTGACCGCAGACTAACTACTAAGAAGAAAAGAAAAAACAAGTTGCAGTATGTGCCATTAGCCTTGTAAGACAACTATTGAGGTATCTATGTGCAAAGCCTTCTCTGGACGGGAAACCATAGCAAAACTAACTGCATTTCCTATAACCGCAGACATTAATCTGGGAATTAATATAGCTGTGAGGAGAATTTGTCAGCAATGTATTTCAAATAGCACGGGGGACAGTTTCGTAAGTAGGAACTATTTGTGATAAACTATGAATGTCCCTTTGGTAAAATATTGTGCAACTTGAGATATAAGCTTCTGGTTTCTGAAATCATATTCCCTATTGGCACTTGAACGCCTGCTGGAAAGTTTTCATATCGCCGCTCCTATATTTAATATTGTCTTTGTGTATTAGCTGCAGTCTTTTTACGCCAAGTGAAATTGTGTCAGTGTGATGATAACTAATCAGAGTTTTTTACGAAAATCAACACTACGAAACATAATTCCATCGTGGTCCCGTGACACACCCTAGTTCCGCCACTGCTTATAGGCCACTTGAAACTAAGTACTTATTTATAATCAATGCAATAACAATTTGTAAAAATTTCTAAACAGAACAACTCTATATAAGGATATAAAGGTGACATTTGAAAGTAAATTCGCTTTAAAACTTCATTTTCATTAAGCACTTTGAATAAGCAACTTCCTGCCTATCAGAAACTGGCTTATCTTACATCAAAATTGGGTGACACAAAACTGCTTCCCAAAAAAAATAAGCAATCCCAAACACGAAGTATCCTTGGCAAATCTTATTAGTTATGTTCCATTTCTGAAATACTAAGTTACATTTTTCAAAAAGGGTGAATGTTTAGGTTTGTTTATGTGTTCTGCTTATAAATAAGAGCTTTTAAGCTTTTAAAAATAAGAAGGCTGTTGGGTTAATCGTTTGTTAAACGTTTCACGTATGCATTGTTTATATTTTATGTTTTATTAATTGTTAGTTAGAATTGGTATTTAGTTGACCGGTTCTTGTGGAAGTGTACATGATGTGCATGGGTTATTGTTACCTGGTCTTTAGGTAGGATTAGTATGTTATGCCACACGTTCTTCTTTGTAAGGCTATAAATAGAGCCCTTCCTAATATGAGTAATATAGTGAGTTTGGTTGTGTTTTGATCCAAACGTATTTTCACAGAACTACAAATTCTTTGCACATAGATACCTCAATAGTTGTCTTACAAGGCTAATGGCACATACTGCAACTTGTCTTTGCTTTTCTTTTCTTTTCTTCTTAGCAGTACCCGGTCAAACCCGACCAAACCGGGAGAAACCCGGTCAGTAGCCTTCCGCAAGTTTTAGTTGTTTCGCATGTAGTCTAGTTGTTTCATGCAGTCTTCCGCAAGTTCATCCACCAAATCTTTGTCCTCGTCACTTCGGATGTGTTTATGGGCAAAGGTTTCTTTTCATTACCAAAGATTACCACTTAATATGTAAGCTGTTAAAAAGCTTATAAAAAATACTTGCCAAATCAATTTATCACACCTTTCTTTATTGAACATGGTTTCCATCTTAATGGTTGTATTGCAACGGCAAATATAGATTGACCCATACTACAATCTTTATGTGCCTTTCGTTCATGTTCATTATAAACACATTATAGCTGAGAAGTACATTCCTTAAATGTCATATATCATATACATTTATAAACTGATGATGGCCTTCTGAAAATACGAGTGCTTGTCAAACATCGATTTTGTCCAATTTTCATGTTGTTATTTGACCATGAGGACCATCACTTAGGTCAAAGACCATGCACCCAACGAGGTCTCAAGCTAACGAAAAGTCCAAACACACAAGAAGGGTAGCATGACCTAACAATATTGCAGCCATTAAATTCTCGAAAGAACTGCAAAAGTTCTGAAGATCAGCAATAACGTGACATTAGTATTACAATGGCTAAATTGCAATTGTATGTAAAATGATCATGTTGGTGTGCCTCCTCTTAGAACTAATCTCTTGTAAGAGTATTATGTTGTATATGAGTATTTCGCCGGGTCTGACCGGGTTTGCTGGGTCTGACAGGATTTGGCCGGGTTTGACCGGGTTTAATAAGTAGGAACTATTTGTGATAAACTATGAACGTCCTTTGGTAAAATATTATTCGACTTGAGATATACGCTTCTGGTTTCTGAAATCATATTCCCTATTGGCGCTTAAACGCCTTTTGGAAAGTTTTCATATCGCTACTCCTATATTTAATATTGTCGTTGTGTATTAGCTGCATTCTTTTTACGCCAAGTGAAAATGTGACGATAACTAATCTGATTTATATGATAAACTTCTACAGCTATACCCCAGACGCAGTTATTTGGCGCGAATGCATCCACGTTGCTGAAGTTTGATGAAACCGTAACTGATATTAGCACAGTTGCAAAAACAACACAGCCTATTATCGAGGATAAAGCATTAGATTGGCCAAGAAAGGATAAGAGAAGAATGTTACATGTTGTTTATCGCGTCGGGGATTTGGAGAAAACTATAAAGTACATTCCCATATCTATCGTTTTATTTTTGCTGTTATATAACGTGCACTGATGCTAGCTTGCATATCACGTTAAGTTAAAGTTAAGAACTTTAATATTCTTTCAGGTTTTATACAGAGTGTTTGGGTATGCAAGTGTTGAGGCAAAGGAACATACCGGAAGAAAAATACGCTAATGCTTTTGTTGGATATGGACCTGAGGTGTCAAATTTTGTCATTGAACTAACTTACAGTATGTCACATACTTATTGTTAAATTAGTTTTGTTGATTGTTTTATGTACGAACCTTGTTCTTCACATTTTAACAATGTCAATGCAGATTATGGAGTTGACAAATACGATATTGGATCTGGTTTTGGCCATTTTGGTATTGCGGTTGAGGATGTAAGTGCAACTGTTGTAGGGATGCGGAATTATGCGTAAGAGATTTTAGGTGTCCATTTGGTTTATGACCATGTGTGTCTCTCGCTATTTAGGTGGCTAAGACGATGGATCTTGTAAAAGCCAAGGGCGGGAAAGTTAGTGGTACAGTCGTTCAAGATCCAGATGGCTACAAATTTGAGCTCGTTGAAAAGAAGGGCCGTAATCCTGACCCCTTTCGTCATGTGATGTTAAGAGTAGGAGATATTGACCGCTCCGTTAACTTCTATCAAAAGGTGCGTAAAGTATTAAAGCGATGTTTTTGGTGTTGCATGTTACTGTGTACAATTAACGTTTTACCCTCTTATATTTGAAGGCATATGGCATGGAACTCCTGCGGAAAAGAGATGACCCTAAGAACAAGGTGATTTAATGAATTATATCTTCGTACAGTATGAAAAAAACACGCTCTTTTCATTATGAAGTCATCCATCTGGTGCAATGTTTTACAGTACACAACAGCCGTGATGGGTTATGGCTCTGAAGACGAAACTGCAGTGTTGGAGCTGACATACAACTATGGCATCACAGAATACGACAAAGGAAATGGTTATGGACAGGTGAACTTTTGAACTTTTTATGGCACTAAAATCTGTTGGACTGCATACTCGCCTTAGTAGACAACTCGTGTATATATTCTAACAAACCAGAGTCTTAAACGATTATAATGTAACTTGGTTATTTTATATCAACCAACCAGATTGCAATAGGGACCGATGATGTATACAAGACTGCAGAAGTTGTTAAAGCGTTTGGTGGAGACATAGTACTCGCACCTGGGCCCTTGCCGGTTCTAAATACCAAAATAACGGCTTGTTTGGATCCAGATGGTTGGAAATCAGTTTTTGTTGATAACATTGACTTCATGAAAGAACTAGCGTGAGGAACCTCGTTGATGTGGTAAGATCTGGGCAGTCATTGAAATAAAAATTACATACAACTCCAATACCGTATTTTGCCGTTGAACATTACTTGTGAAAATTAGACAATTCAATCATCAATGATGACGGTTCAGGACAAGTAAGCATTCTTCTGTATTACAAGGTTATATAAACCTATAGCTACACGACCAACTATGTCAAATGCTACACCTTCATTTATTGTACAATAAAACGAAGCTTTTTCAAGGGACCGTCAAACGACCTTTATGTCCCAATGATTTCCAAGATGATTCAAGTCTCATAAAATGCAGCTTTTCCACAAATGGTTCCAAGATTTCGGCCTCTTCTTCAGGTGCAAATGCCATGCAAATACTTAGTTCTTGGACAGCCTCTCCATAGTCCCTGCCATTCACACAAACAAATTTATCAATTTATGTGTGACCCTGGGGTCCGCCGCTCGGGTGATAACTGAAGAACACAAACTAAAATCTGTACCTGCTGAAATACAACATCATGCCATGATCTCGCCTCAAAGCCCAATTATGTGGCTGTAATATCAGCAGCTTCTCGGACGCCATTATAGCCAACCTATGACAAAAACAAGAAAATTTTCAATGAACGCAGAAACCATGTACTGGTGTATCGTTAAAGAAGTCAACATACACAAGTTCGTGGTCTAAAAAATAGACACTGTCTAAGAACGGCAAATTAGTAATTCCAAATATGTACCTAAGATCTTGAGGACGCAACAATGGTATGCTTGAACCATCAGTCTTGTCATCATCAACAGGCCTAAGTGGTGAAGTCAACATTAACCCATGATTCGTTCTTGAAGCACGTTTCCAATGAAGTCTCTGTAAAACAAATAAAGAAACAAGAGAGTTAAAAATCGAAGCTTTTTTCCACTATAGGTACAATTTTTTAGAATAAATATACTATCTTACAATCAAATTAGCCAGATAAATCCCAATAATATCCCGGTTTGAAGCAATGTCAAGACCCAGAAGCGAATGGCTGTTCAAATCTGATGCTTTTGACTTTGGGTTGTCAACACAACGTCCGTTGACTATCCCGAATAAGCTGTGTCCTGAACTCACCTTAAAAAGCTCCTGTTGAATATTATGTTAGCAAGATTTATTAATTGGTCTAAATTATGTTAAAAATATAATACTCCGTAGTCAACTTACCTCAGGATTTCCTGTTTGGGGCCAGATCAAAAAGTCTTCACCCACTCGGGATCCAAGAATGGTCAAATTAAGTCTTCTACAAACCTCAATGTAGATTATACTAAGCAAAATTGCTGCCAAATATATCTCGTATTGTTAGTTTAAGCAAGTGTTTCGGAACTTTTCCAAAAAGGAACATGTAAATGGTAAATAAGAAGAGCAAGAGGATTTACCGCTGCCACATCTGGAGCTTAAAACAGAATGCAAATAAGAACATTTAGAATCCACAACAGCCGATCTTTTAAAACCTCTTGACTCAAAAAGAACTTTGTTCACCGCCTCCAAAACTTCAATATAATGGCAACCTATGTCTCTCGAAATGAGTTCAACTTTAACTTCTTTTGCAATGGCATCTAGTTCTGACAACCACTCTTCAATTAGCTTTCCCGCCAAAAGCATAGAATGTGATTGCTTTGAATCTTGGACATCGGATGACACTTCGCTACCTTTCCGTTCATTTTGGAATGAATTAGCATCCATCTCGCGGTTGAAAGCAATAAACGCCTCATCTTCAGCAGATATATGTAAAAGAGTCTGCAGAGTACATAGAGAACGGATTGGGTAATGGGTCAAACAAGGTCTTTTTTTGTATGGAGAATTGCTTTTTGTCCAAATTTATTTTGTAAATAGTTAATGTGTTAATATGATGAAAAAACTATATTGTTACGGTATAATATCTGATTAAAATTTGCGCGAAACTGGGATGCTATGTATGATAATAAATACACGTTGAGCAGTTGTTTATGGTTCGGACTTGTTTCATCTGTGAACTATACATTTGGATTATTCCCATTTGACCTCTTACATATATGCAACTAATCCAAATTGATCCGCTCATAAGTCAATGAGTCAAAGTTACATCTATATCAAATCAAGAGTCAAGACAATGCAATGTGTGACAATTAGAAGAATGGTACTTCCATCATCAAATATTAAGCTTCATCTTTATAAAAAAACTGGTTGACTTTTTGATAAACCGTACTTGGCTTTTTGGTGAACCAATCGCCATTTTTGCAAAAAGCCAAAATAAAAAAATTATGGTTGCCTGAATTTGCTAGTTTTTGAAAAATGTAATTTTCTGTTGAAAAACAAGTTTGAAACTTGAAAAGCCAATAAGTTTTCTAATAGGGCATATATAATCAGAATCTAGAATGCAAGAGAAAATGGAAGTTGTCGTTGTGGGTCCCATTCACTAGTTTTCACATAACACACGGCCGCTTTGGTTTGCCTTAAGGCCCCTTTCAAATCTTTACAAGATGGAAGTTCGGTGAATATGAAAAAGAAATCTTTTGGTTAGGCAAGAAAACAACGAGTATCAGGAGGCCTAAAAGGAGTCGCAAACACTTAACGTAAGCCGCATAGAGTATTAAGTCCATAAAAAACATACGTCTCTAACTACTACAAGTTGGGAAATTTAGGAATAGTTAGGTAAATGGAGTGATCCGGTACCAGAAACGATAAGAAATAACATGATTGATTGAGCCCTACTTACTAAAAGAATCATCAGATACACAAATATCAACGAGAGTTGGTAAACTTAACTACTGAAGTGAGGAAAACCAAACCAAAATTGACCAATCAAACTCGATGTATCCACACAATAGTGCAAATGGTCAAGAAATTTGAAAATCATGACGCCGCATCACAAAGTTTCTTATCCTAGTTCCACAATTATGTCTTCAACTACTTGCACTAAGGAAAGAAAAATATGGGACCACATAAAAAGATACTCTTTTTCATGGCAATGTGTCTTTTTCTCTCCAATTATGTTTAAGATAGAGTAGATTACTTCAAAAGAAACTTACCTTAGCAAGGGATATGTCTTTGTCTTTAGATTGGAAAGATATTTCTTGTGTAAAATTTGCTCTTGCAGCAGTCAAAACCTGAAGTTTTTGATGAAAACAAGGTCAGATTCTGTTATAAGCAAAACACAGAATATAGTGAAAAGAGAACAATCGCATAGCAGAACCTTATTCACATGACTTTCTCAAAGGAAGCTGATTTGTATACTAGATGAATTTTAGTTTTGACAAACTTCTTGTAGTCTTTTATGTGTGACGGTAAAACTGTTAAAACAAGTTATTGGTGGTTTGCAATAAAACTACTTAGAAACCATAAGTCCTAGCTATGACTCGGCCGGTCCTAAACAAATACTGTAGTAATATCTCAACTTATAGCAATCCAGATGGACTCAGAGATCACAACTCACAACCAACTACAATTACTATTCCTTCTAAATTCAAACTTATCCATAAGATCGGGTCAAAATCCATTTGGGTCCTATCCTAAATAATAATTTACAAATTTCAGACCTCTTGATAGAATTTTGGAGGTGAGGAACCACCGGTCTTCACCGGAGCAGCTGCGGCCATGGGTGGCGATAAGCTCAACCTCCTCTTCTTTTGCTTGATCACGGTTGCCGGAGTACCGAAATCCGTGAAATTCTTAAATTTCTTATCAACATTACCGACAACTCCAAACCTGATTATAAGGATTCACAATAACCCATGTTAAAGATCTAAACTTTATTCAAAATGACCAACATCCTTACCACCACCCTCATCATAATTTTGCATAACTTCTTGAAATAACAACACCCAATAAACCAAAAACTATAAAAATTATGAAAACTCATAATTAACCCATCTTAAAGATCTAAACTTTATTCAAAATGACCAACATCCTTACCACCACCCTCATCATAATTTTGCATAACTTCTTGAAATAACAACACCCAATAAACCAAAAACTATAAAAATTATGAAAACTCATAATTAACCCATCTTAAAAATGCAAACTTTAATCAAAATATCCAACACTCTCATCAAAATTTTGCATAATTAAGTAAAAAAGAAAGATACCCATTAATTAGCTAACTTCTTGGTATAACAAGACCCAAGTAACCAAAAACTCTAAAAGTTATAAAAATTGATGACAAAGCCATACTAAAAATTCAAGATTATCCACACACTCATCAAATTTAAGCATAATTAGACAAAACAAAAGATACCCATTAGCTAAATTCTTATACTAACAACACCCAAGTTAAAAAAAAAAAAAAGTACCTGCAAATAGGCCCAGAAAGTGAAGCAGTCAACATTATCTCCTCAAAAATGGTGAAAAATACAAGAAAATTTTAAAAAAAATCAAATATGCTTTTGAGCATGAATACTAATACTGTCACAAGAAGGATTAGATGAAGAAGAAGATGAAGCAGTCATCAAGATAGACGTCAAAAAACAAGTATGATTGTCAAAACTGAATTGAAATGTTATATAAATGTTTTTACTTGAAATTTTATCCATTGATTGATGGTACTACTGTTTTTTTTTCCTTGCACTTTTGTCACTCTATATAGACATACAAATAGTAATACATATATTTTGTTTGTCTAGTGGTTTATAAGATGATGAACATAAGTTGATGTGTTTGAGTGTTGTGACATGTTTGTTCTAATATATACGATGTATATGTGTTTGAAGGTGAGTGTTGATCAATGTAGGTAGATGGATAAAAAGGTGTATTTGTATGTTAAAGTAGTAGTACTGTACATATTGTTTGGTCTACATCATTTAAGACCATCATGGTGTTATGGGCAAAAGTTATGTCAACTCGATACTTTTTCGTATAACACCACAATTCGCTGCAATACTAAAGTAACGTTAGAATTTTAATATTTATTTTAGTAGCATTAGAAAAAGTAACGTCAAAATTTTAATGCTCGTTTTAACTATTTGTTAACAAATTTTTTTGTCAAAAAAGGCTAAATATTCTTAGATGTTCCGCGTCAAACATATTTTGTACTATCATTTAAGTTGTGCGTTGTGTTGTATGCTTCTCATGTTAGGAAACTGTTTATTTAGTAGCTTTCGCTGATACAACGGTTAATATGTGAGAGATTGATCGTACTACATTATACTTCCTATTGTCCTAATATTATCGTCCATATTTCTTTTTTGGTTTGTCCTAAAACAATTATTCAAATATTCTTAGATGTTCCGGGTCAAACATATTTCTTTTTTGTGTTTGATAAATTTTCATTGCAATTTGTTAGGCGTGTGTGTGTTAGGGCATCCACAATGGAAGGTTTATGAAAAAGTTTAAAACTCATGAAAAGGTTTATCTTTTGTTTCAACTATAGTGAGCTTATAGTTTATATCTATGTGGCATGAATATGTCCAAGATCATAGATCTATTCATAATTTAATGCATGTGTTATGATTGAACATTTCATATTCTTGTAAAATGTTTATACATAGTGGTATGAGGTTTATACTATCAAAAGCTTTATAAGTTTATGACTTGGCATTTTATAAACCTTTTGAAAAACTTCATCATTGTGAATGCTCTTAGAAGGTGAGCAAGAATATAATGGATAAAAAGGTGTGTGGTGAACGGTAGGAAAATTGAACTAAAGTGGTATGTATAGTTTGGTACTTTGGTGTACTTCATTAAAGTGGTTTGTTGTATGCTTGTATCGTGTGTTTTGTACGTGTTGTTTTATGTATATCATTGAAGTTGTGTTGTGTCGTGTGGTTTGAACGTGTTGTTTTGTGTACATCATCAAAGTTGTGTGTTGAATAGTACGTAAGTCATGTTAAAAGAAAACCGACTGTCTTTGGCTTTCGTGGTATAAGAGTAAATAATTACGAGAGATAAATCGTGTAACATAATAATTAAACGACGGGATTGTAACCTATAACCTTTTGTTGAATGTCTATTCGTTATGAGATGATAATGAATAAAAGTTAAAAGTTCATTCCAATATATAGCGCGAATGTGTGTTTGAGTGTCAACAAAATTAGGGTAAGGTGAGTGTTGATCAATGTAGGTAGAAAATTGAAATAAAGTGGCATATATAGTTTGGTACACATCAATAAAGTTGTGTTTTGCTTTGTATATTTTGTACGTGTTGCTTTGTGAATATCATTAAAGTTGTGTGTTTTCGTTTTGTAAAAACCTTTAAACCAAAGATCTAATAACCAGATTTATAGTGAACCCTGTTAGACAATGTTGTTAGACGCATAAATTATTGGCACAAGCCATTGTGAGCTTGAGGTCCATTAAATCTAGGGTTTAGTAGCTTATTCTCAAAGTTATGTTCTATTATAAATAGACATACTTTGTTATGTAATGAAATCAATCCAATCAATATCAATTTCTATTATCTTTCATGGTATCAGAGCGGGTTTGATTCTTAGACCCATTGGCTATGTTAAGCTGCCTCTCATAGGCCATCCGTCAAACCTATAACCGCTGCCATCACCATTATCCCTTACCAAAAAAAAAACAAAAAAAAAACTCACATCTCATATCAGATCCCTAAATTTATAATCAAATTCAAGATCTAAAAAATGTCAGGCGATGGTGTTGCTCGTGGCCGTCTCACCGAGGAACAAAAAGCATGGCGCAAGAATCATCCTCATGGTTTTGTTGCTAAGCCTCAATCTCTTCCTAACGGCATCTTCAATTTGATGATATGGATATGTTCTATTCCTGGCTATTATCCACTTACCCTTTTTGCTACAATTTGGTGATGAATTGTTTGGATATGCTTTATTATCCTTTAGGGGTATTTTAGGGTGATTATATGTTAGTGTTTTAAAAAAAAAGTAAGAGAGGTATGTATGTGTTCGACCTACTTCACATCGTGGTTCATTCAGATGTAGATTTCACAAGATGCAAAATATGGATCTGAAAAGTGAATAAGGGATTGAGTAGAAGATGTGAGAGAAATGGATAATAAAAGGAGTTATATCAGTGGGGTTTTATTTTAATGTCTTAAAAGTGAGCAGACAAAGCAAAAAGAAGTCATGGAAATAAGTGTTCTGCTTTTCTAATGGGGCTAGTGAGTATGGCTGGGTTTTATTAAAATAAAAAAATAAAAAAAATTATAGGTGTTTGTTTTATTTTTTATTCGTGCTAAGGTCACGTCGTGCTAAGGTCACGAGTTGTTAAATCGTGCTAAGGTCACGTTCATGCTAAGGTCATGAGTTGTTAAATCGTGCTAAGGTCACGTTCATGCTAAGGTCATGAGTTGTTAAATCGTGCTAAGGTCACGTTCATGCTAAGGTCATGAGTTGTTAAATCGTGCTAAGGTCACGTTCATGCTAAGGTCATGAGTTGTTAAATCGTGCTAAGGTCACGTTCATGCTAAGGTCATGAGTTGTTAAATCGTGCTAAGGTCACTAGTTCTTAAAACGTGCTAAGGTCACGTTCTTGTTTTGTTGTATAGGTTAATGTTTTGTTTTGTTTTATTTCTTCTTTTCTAGTATACTTCTCCGGTCCGAGCTTTCGCGATTTCGCCGCTCGGACTGCGGGGGAGTATTAGTGGATAATTAGGCCCAAGCCCGGTTTGTGGGTTTTGGGTATTAGGGTTTTGCCATTATAAATAATGGTCATGAATAATATCATACCCACGGGGTTTTACATTGTCTAACAAACCCAACCAGCCTTTCTATATCTGATTACAATACTTAGAAACAAAGAAACTTATACACAAAACTAAGGATTCAACCAAACCTATCTGATAACAACTAGAGAGAAAACACACAGAAAAATAAATATGCCGAATGAAGAATAATGAGGCCAAATATCCTTATATAGCCTGAGCAAGTGAAGTTACTCCTTGAATCCTTGATCTTTCACAATATGACTCTTCTAGCCCTTCAACTTTCAATGCGGGTACACTCACGGCTCAAACTTTGAAAGAAATACTCCAAGACCTATGTGCTTCAGTGATGGCTTACCAGCTGCTTTCCAACACTCCCCCATCAGCCATGCACCTGAAACAAGTTAAACAACCCAAGAACTTTGCAAAACCTGTTATGATCTGCAACAGACAAACCTTTAGTAAAAACATCTACAAGATTTTCCTCAGACTTTACCTTTTTCGTTTTAATAAAACCAGCTGAAATTTTCTCTCTTAAAAAATATAAATCAATTTCAAAATGTTTACTTCTTTCATGTAAAACTGGATTTGCAGCAATCTGAATTGCTGAACTGTTACCACAAAACATTTCTACAGGTAAACTAATGTTTACTTGTAAATCTGTCAACACTTTTCTAATCCATAAAACTTCACAACAAACATTACACATTGCTTTGTACTCAGCCTCAGTTGAGGACCTAGAAACAACTGCTTGTTTCTTACTCTTCCAGGAAACCAAACTGTTCCCCAAAACACTCCATAACCAATAATTGACCTTCTAGTCACTTTACATTTAACCCAATCAGAATCCACAAAAGCCTTTAAGTCAGTGTTATCACTCTCTTTAAAAGTGATACCCAACCCAGGTTCCCTTTTTAAGTACCTCAGAACCCTGAATGCAAGTCTTAAATAA